>JAPYYW010000169.1:0-154190 GCA_030522545.1 Cremastinae sp. A BG-2022a | reverse complement strand
AGATAGTTTCACCGTTTAGTTATCGAGATATTCAATGTTGAAAATAACAAATTTAACATGAGCTCTTATGGCAAGCTCCGAAAAATTGCCATTTTCAATGATTGATATCTCGATTTTGACACGATGAAACTTTTTCAAATTTTACCCACGCTTGCACACGATGCTAAGGAACGTTTATGCAAAATTTTAAACAATTATCTTTAAAACTGCTTAATGCAAGTACCTTCTTAATTCAGTTTTTCGATGGCTAAATTTCAAGTAGCATTACCGATAAAATAAACGAAAATTATCCCGACAAAGTATGCTCGAAATAAGCCAGAGTATTATGAGAAGCATTGAGAAAAATGTTCTTTTATTGAAAAAAACATGCAATTTTGCAAATTTGTAACAACTTTTCTTAATTAACTTAGACTCACAAACCACTCGGTATGTGAGAAAAAAATGAGCTGAAACTTTTTGATTTGACTGTCACGGTACAACCACCTTTACAAAAGTACGAAAATGAATTTTTTCTATTGAATTTTTTTTTACGATATAGAGTATTAATCCAGTTTTTCAATGGCTAAATTTCAAGTAGCATTATCGATAAATTAAGCGAAAACTATCTTGTCAAAGTATATGTGCAACATAAGCCAGATTCTTATGAGAAACCGTTAGCATGAGCTCTTTTATTTTTAAAAAATTTACATTTAGAGTGAACATTAAAACAATCTAAAATATCTCACGTGTTTATTAGCGTGTAAGGCTTAATTATTCACCATTAAAGTATATGGTCATTGAATTGTTCATTGAATTATTTAATGACCGTATCAGATGATACTTATAAGTGAGTAAATCGAAGTCAAATTAGTATATTTGGTAAAAAAGATTTATTCACTCTTAAAAGTCATTTAGTTACACCTCATTTAAAAATAAACCAAATAGTATTTCATTTGACTACAAAATATCGCTAATACCTCCTTAAGGCGCACTGAGACAAAAGTATATAGTATTTGATATACAAAAGTGACAACTATACCGGTTATTGTTAACCTAACATATTATTTAGAACTTATCGTAAATATATTTCATTGCAATAACAAAATTTATATTTAATTTTAATGTAATTAGTACAATTGTCACTTTATGGTAATACTAACTATCGTGACTTTTAATTTGTATATATAAACATTTTTTTATATAAATTTTTAAACCGATATTAAACGAGATATTTATTGGTAAAAGTCAAATTTTTTGTACTGTCCATAATAGCACGAGTTAAATATTGCAATCTTTATAACTCTAAATACCTTGGCTTCTAATGAGTGAAACTTCTTGAATTAGTTTATTTTTTAAATTATATTGTTATTTTTTTCACGATTTTTATACGTACGTAGCAAGTACAAATCATCTTCGATGACCTTGAATTTTAAGCATGTTGTTCTTGAAACCATTTCTCAATAAACTTAAGCTCAAGAATCACATGGGCCGAAGAAAAAGTGAACCAAATTTAATCTCAAGTATCGCGATTTTACGATATCCATATTGATTTCATCGTAGTAATAGTAATACTTTAACGCATATTTTCAAATAAATTTATTACTATTCAAGATACTTCGATAACAATAATCGTTTTCTTGAGAAATCGTTAAAAAATTACATAAATCTTGTTCTTTTTTACGTCAGATTAATCTGTGTATTACATCAGTATATTTACTATTTAGAATCAAAATTTCATTCGTAATCTTCTATAAAAGCTTCCGTTAAAAATAGCTACTTTATACAATGAATATCTCGATTTTTAGACAGTAAACATTGTTTTTAAAATTCTTAAAAAAGGAAGTAGAGATTAGCTATAACAAATTGTATATGAAATTTAATGAAGTTTAAGAACATCTTCCTAATGTCAAATCAATGGGTACTGTTATGTAATTTAGCAGCTTTCGAGTTTTCGTTTTCATAAACTTGATAACAAAATGATAACAAACAGAATTTTTAATAAAGTGAGAAATAATTTTTCAAGTATTATGAAACATTCTTGTAACATTTCCCATATAGATAAGAAGACCTATCATTTTAAAAATAAAAAACAATTAAAGAATTAGTATTATTTATAAATTATCATGGTAAATTTATTCATGGGTTATCATAATGAAAATTATTGTTTAAAAATTATTGTTTCATGTTATTTTATTTTCCAAAATACCATGAAATGTAAGAAACTTACGAATCAAGTTTTGTTAATTTATAATTACAGATTTGGTTTAGAGAATACATCAAGCATTTCTCGACGTTAATATAATTTTTTTAACTATAAGTAGGAATACCTTTATTTCATATCCAATTACATTGTCGTTAATTTTTACTTGACATAACCAAAATTGGAAAAAGGTGATAGATTTTCACCCTCTCATTTTATCAGTTTACTTATAATTTATTCATATTAAATTTACACGTTATGTAAAAATGTTTTCGTAATTTTTTGATTTGAAAAAAATTAGGATTCGGCAAAAAGGGTAACGCCGAGCGGGGCTCCGCCGCGATTCAGCGCTCGTTACAAAGGTGCAGAGCTCTTTGTAAGGAAGCCGAACGTCCTTGAACCAGCTGGACCTTTTCTCACGAGCTCGACCACACCGTTCACCCCAACTGAAGTAAGATACTTATCGAATTTTCGCTGCACTGTAAAAAGAAGAAAATAAGAGAAGAAACACGATTTTAGCACAGTTGCATGTCGAGTGTTCCGACTGCGATATGAAATAACGTCGCTTCTCGGTAAATTATCTTGTAAATATTGATGCATCGTAATAACTGATTTTACGACGCTCGAGCTGCAAGGATCCGTCGACGAATATCGTTGAATATTGCATTTTTCACAAGTTATGGAAAAATAATTCAATTTCAAAAATATTTTATTCTAGCTTGGTGCAAATTAACATTGTATATATATTTTTTAAAGAGGAATAATTCGTTGCATCTCAAGGATGCGGAATCGAAGTGATCAACGTTGAGACGGAGTACCCTTGCAAGTGTAAATAAATGTAAAAAGTGCATGCTACTTTGAATAACTTGTGACAAAATATTGACAAAGAATTAAGGTAAATGGTGATGTAAATCAGTAACTACCATCGCTGAATTTGTATTATACGAAGCTTGAGTAACGTACGTTTTTTTTTTCGATTGTTTTTGTGAAATTTGTTATCGTGTTATCGAAGGTACTCACTATCACGAAGATGCCTGATGAAGAAATAATATCAGAGCCCGATCTGTTGGATGAATGGGGGATCATCCGGCCCGATGATCCTGCCAGTCCTGATAACGACACCGGAACTTTCTTCGCTAAGGTCCTCGGCACGAACGATCTTCGTTGATGCTACGACACGCTTCCCTCTATCTCTTCAACATCTTCTCTTCCAAGCCCAGTCTTTCACCCTTCTCTTTAACGTAGTACTTGCTTTTGGCCCTCCGAGACACAGAACTTGAAAACTCGATAATAGTTTTGTGAATTTTTACGAATTCCTCGCAAAACTACCACAAAATTTCATTAATTTAGTCTTCAATGAGGACGAGTCTAGAGTCAGCTCATCAAAGACTTCGATATGGATTAGCTCTTGAATCGTCTCGCTCGTACTACGTTAAACTCGCTTATATTCATCCAAACATGCCATTATTAAAAAGCTGCAATAAATTCGTTCTTTCAGCAGTGTAGGCTCATTTTTACCCAGCCCGCCAGAAAGTTTGAATGTTTGTCTCGATTTGAAAGCAATTCGAGCTGTCTGACAATGCGTGCAATTCGTTGACATAATTTTCTCTCAAATCGTCCTGGGGACAAGGCTTTTCAGCAGTGAAAGTGAAATTTTTTGTAAAGCGGTCGAATGGTGTGCCAGTGTTCGCAGTCACCGAGCGACGTATGTGTGTTCCGAGTGGGCACCGTCGACGTACATACTCGGTAAATGGAGCAGTGTAGGTGGATATAGGAGTTCACTTGTCGAGCAGGTAGTGCATGCTATCATGGATTCAGCATTCAATCTCGCATGCGTCATCATTCAATTATTTTTCGACTCAAAATACTCCATCAATCTTCACTTTTTTTTTTGAACGCGAAAGACCAGCAAAAAGTCTATCACGAAACCTTGCCAAGTACATTCGATTCAACACGTTCGTGTGCGATGTGAAAGGAGAAATCTAGCCACGGAGCGAGTAGACTCCCACTTGTTCCGTTGATGCTAAAACTGGTTTGCCTTGCGAAACTGCTTCCTTACATGCAAAATCTCGACTCCACCAGAGTCGGTTCGCTGATCTTTTGCTGCGTAGTTTGAGGATTCCTCGATAGATGGCGCAGGCTTATCTATTTCTTAGCATAGCAAGAGCACGCTTATTTTGAAACAGCAGTTAAAGTCGGTCGATGCTCTCTATCGTTGATCGTTCGTGGATATTGAGGACTCAAGAGCGAAGCAAGATTCTTCAAGGCCGTCACTCGGTCACTAGTGCACGTTTTTAGAAAAAGTGTACAGCACCCCGCACCGTTTATTTATGCTTGCAGAATACAGGCTCGGCACCACCTATCTCGATCGAAAGTCCCGGCGAGCCCAAAGTCTTAACGTTCTACCAAGCCCTGGAAACAGTCAGCATAAATAATGAACTCGAACAGACTGACCCACAGCAACCTCAAGAATTGAGCCGAATATCCCAGGTAGTCCAGACTCAAAACGTCAGTGACTCCGATGACACGACTAACGTTAACAATGATACAGTAGCAACCACAACACCAGTCCCAATTAACCTTGTACAGATGAACCAGACAACCGTAGAACCCCTAAGCCCAGATGTTAGTTTGGTAACAACGGTAGAAACTCCCAAGAATTCCGAAACAACCACGACCGAAGACGAAGCGAACCGTAATGTAGATGTGACCGCGATTACACCGGAAATAACTAGTCCTACCCCAGTCATTACCACCCCAGAAAATCCGACGACCACTCTTGCTTCTGAAAGTGAAAACGATGTTTCTAATACGGACACAATTACGACTACTATGGACTCTACTCAGCCCTCGTTGCAATCAGAGTCGATGGAAGCGTCCACTCCATCGGACGTGACCATGACAATGACCGCCATGACAGAAATGATTACGGAAACGACAATGGTCAACGAGGCAATGACACAACCGCCTGGTGACAAAATGGCGAACGATACCACAGGTCTTCCTACGGAATCCAGTCAAACCATGACAACTTCAGATTCTAGCATGATTACCGCAGCTATGATTACAACAAGTTCTAGCTCTGATTTCACATTAGAGATGACGACAGGATCGAGTATCGAAGATCAAACCACTCTTCTAACTACAGAAAGCACGACAGTTCAAATGGAACAGACCACGAATGCAGCTGAATTCACGAATCCTAATACAATAAATACTATCGATGATGATTCAGAGCTTGGAGGTGTTCGAATGAGCATACTGGAAACAACGACTGACATTGCGAGTCAAACACTTGGGACGACAGAGTCGATGTCATCCACGGAGATTTCTACCACCATGTTAACTTCCGAAAGTCCAGTGAATCTGACAACTGCCGCATCTCTGAGCGAAGACGAAGGAACGACGAATGGAATGCTGGAAATAGAAGCTCAGCTGAAAGATGTTATGGAAAACGCAACGACTGAAAATCAGCTCGATGTCACTCAAATGTCCATGATGAATTCTGATGATTTAACAAGTATCACTGCTGTTCCTGAATCGTTAGAAACGACAGAGACACCCAGCCAAAATCAAAGCTTCCTAGATAGGATAGGTGAGAATTCATTCAATGCCACTGATATGTCGGATCTGCTAGATGACAGTCTATTGTCCCGTATGATGATGAGACTCATGAGCCTATTTTCGAATTCGACCGTAAACCCGGTACCTTCTCAGATGTCCGATGAGATGAGCTCGTCGCGGTTGAATTCGGCCGAAGCCACGAGCCTTTCTAGCGTAGACGATCTTCCCCAATACTTAGGTGGTTTTCTCGATAACACTGATAAAAATCTGACGGAAAATGTATCGATTCCTAATAACGGTTCTGAAACAACAGAGAGTAGTTCCGTCACGGAGGCAGTAGAAACAACACCAATGGCTTTAGAAAGAACGACCCCGAGCCCTGAAATGACAGGTACACTATCGGGAATGACATCCACACCCACAAGTGAGAATACTTTAGGGGAAACGACACTAACACCGTTGGGTACAACGACGAGCGAGCCGGATGGCCAAGGAGACTTAGGGTCGACCCGTGCCGTCGATGTTACTAACCCGACGACTAACCAGAGCTCCGAGACAACACTAACACCAGAAGTCACCGTAGAAATGGATTCAAGGTTAGCCAATGACTCGGGCGATGTGGGCCCAGCGAGCGTTGCCGGAGATGTAGAAAATATGAGTGTAACAACGGGAGATTCCGGATTAGAGACTAACAACATCCCAGATACGACAACGTCGATGCCCGATACGAGCCCTAACCCTACAAGCGACGATCCTAATTCGCTTGCCGGTTTCCAGGACACAACGACAGCAACCGCCCAAAGGACGGCAGGTGACGGCGGTCAAGCGCAACCTAGTCAAACGAACGATTCCGAGACAAGTCCCGGCCCCATTCCTAGCACAACACCCCTCGAAACTAGCACAAACATTTCCCCAATTACGACAGAGTCTCAGACGAACAGCTCCGACGTTGCTGCGACGAACGGACCGTCGCAAGATCTGACGCGGCCCGAGACAACGCTCGTTCCAATGACGGAAACGACGACGCTTCGGACGACTTCCGAGTCTGTCACCGAGACGACGAGCACAGCTGCGATCGCGACGAGCACGACGGAGTCGTCGACGACGATTACGTCGACGGCGCCGGTCGAAAACGTCACGAGTACAACAACGACGGCATCACCGATGAGTCAGTCGACCGCTGCCTATCTCGGTCGCTTCGGCGGCTCTAGGATGACCCCAGCACCACGTTTCAGCGTCAGCTCGTCAACGAGAACTCCGCTTAGGGATTACCTGGTTTACGGTATATTCCCGAACAAGACAATCGTTCGCAAGCGTCCGGAGGACAATCTCATCGACGCGAGAAACGTGGACAGTCCTTACGTCATCTTCGGGATATTTCCGGACGGGAAGCTCGTCCGGAAGTTCCCGAACGGAACGGTAATACCGGACCCACCGTCGAATCCCGTAGAGGTCGTCTTCTCGCTTAGCACTACCACGAGCACAACTAACCGGCCCGTGTTCATTGATAACCACCAGAACAATAATAATAACAAGCAGGCCTACTTTTATAACCAGAATGCTGCTATTTACAATAACGGTCAGTCATCGATATTTGCCAATATTGGAGTCCAGCCCGGAGGCTTACCCGGCCAGGTTGATCTCGGACTTTCCGATAATTCGATAGGTACCAACGGAGAGGCCCCCAATACCGTCGCTACCGCCACCAAAATGGTATTTTTTCTTCACCAATCTTACTTATTACTCAGATCGTCTCCTCGACTATACGTAAACTTCATTTCAATCTCTTTTCAAATATATCTTTGCTGCTCGTTTAACGCTTTTTTTTTCTTTTCCAAATTAATCGTGTGTCACTAGCTGTCTTTGTGCGTTCCTTTTCTATCGAGTTACGCAACTACCGTGTTCTGTGTTAACAACTGTCTGGCATTTTCATTAAAAAAAAAAACAAAAACAAAAGATATCTTTTGGCGATATATTCGCTTGCAGGCTGTCACTGTCCTCAGTTTTTTTCTTTTCAGAACTAAATGTCGAAACATGACGTTGCTCGTCGGTCAACACGGGTTGTAAATAGAGTCACTTTAATCATCAACGTGGAAAAACTGTATCGTTTTGTATGCAAATCGTTTTTGGTGCAAACTGAACACGCGATTCTCACTTTTTTCGACTTACTCCTTTTCGATCGCATTTTTAAAGAGTCTCGAAAAATTGAATGAATTGCGCGTTTTCAGTGTGCACTTGGAAGGTCAAAAATACTTGCAAATTAGCACAGCACGATTTTCAGAAAAAAAAATCACACTGAGCACTTTTGTCGTAGAAAATTTGACATTTAGACAATTTAGCGGTGAAGCAGCACGTAGTCATTTTTCGATAAAACTTTCGTCTTTCCTACTTCCTATCTTTTACGTGTAAGCATTCTTACAATATCTGCACTATAATAAGTTATTTATTATTAGTGAAAAAAGCGATAGAAAAAAGTACATTTGGAATTTTTTCACCTGTCAATGTTTTTTCGTAGTTATTGACCCTAATCACTCACATAGGATCTGATAGATTGTAAAATCACTTTCAAAATTTGAACGATATAAAATTTTTAGTTTGATTGAAAATATTTCAATTTGCAATTCGAATGTTGGAACATTTAAGTTGTTTATTTAAGTTGATTTTGAATCACAAGAGATAGAAAATTTTTGTTCAAAACGAATTTTTCTATAATTATTATTATCGTAATGGATTTGGAAACATAAATTGGCAATGTGTATAATATATTCTATACTAGTATAATTGTAATGATAATTGTTATACGTCGTACAAAGCTTGCACAGTGGCATTAAAATAAATAAATAAATAAAGTTAAAAATAAATTAATGGTCCTTTGAAAAATTATGAACAAATGAAATTTGAAAAATGAATAACTCACCAGAAGTGGAATATGAGAATTTTCTTCCTATCAGGTACAACATAAATACTCATATATTTTATCTCTGGTGAGTTCATTTTCTAAAATGATTTCAACAAATTCGTAATTCAATGCAGGGGGTTAAAAACGTTTTAGTTTTCTAATTTTCATTTTTAGTTATTGTTTTTTTGAAATATTTATTTTCGAGAAATTTTTGTACTGGGACATTATTTCTGTGAAAATAAGACTGCGAATCTAAGATAACATAGTGTGTCAGTCTAAAAACATTTAAAGCTGTCCGAGATCATTTGGACACAGTGATGTATGATTTTTCAGAAGTGTGAATGATCAGGGTCAACAGTAATTTTAAGGATGTATGGGACAGACAATCCCGGCAAAAAGTAAATTCTTAAAGTTAAATTCGCAAAAAATCCAGACTCTGGTTTTTTGCTAAAAAGTTTCCAATTTTATTTAGTCTTAGTATAACTATCTATTAGCAGCTTGAGCATATTTTAATAATAATTTAAACAAAAAAATGTTTACAAAAACGTTTTGAAATTACTGTCTATACAAAATGAATACTACTACCAACATGTAAAAAAAATTCACAAGAATCTTATATTTTTGAATTTGTATTAAGGTAGTTCTATCAAAAAATTATTTTCTTAGGATTTTATTAAAAATTTGCAAAAACCTTCTTTGATACAATATGCAAGTATATTAAAGTATATTAAATTTTAAGAGGTTTCACTATGTAGAACTTGAGATATTTATTGTCAAAAATAACTATTTTCTGCAGTCTCCCATAAGAACACGTGTTCAATATTGCGATCATCAATTCTAAATATCTTGACTTCTGGGTAGTGGAGCTACTTGAAATATTGCACAGCTCTTTACTGTATTTGAAAGAAGCTTCCTTTAGTTTTTAAAAAATATCCTAAGATTACGATTCTCGATATGAAGCAATATTAAATCTCATCAGCAACTTTGGAGTTTGATAACTCTTAAACCATTCCGTAAAACGATTTAAAATTTGGCACAAAATTTATTCATACGCTTAAGAACAAAATATAAAAAAATTAATCAAATTCTCATATTTCTAAAAATATCTCTCATACATCCTCAATAAGAGCTCACACATCTGATTAGTAAAATTGTGCAACGTAAGATGCTTACACACATCTATGAATTCTCTTCGGAACCGAGTTGAAAGAAAAGGCGTGGAATGGCCTGTGAGGAAGTATTTACGACTGGAATTTTTAACGCAAGTTGTCGGTGGTCCAGGGCGATTTGTTGGCGGGCACGAGCGGGGAAACGAGCAGTTCGGGACCACCGGCAATCGCGACACCATCGAACGTCAATCCCGAGGGTGGTCGTATTATTCAGGAGGTGGAGAAAGACGAGGCGAGCAGAAGCCGAGAGGCCGGAGGTCAACGTAGCACCGTGTACATCGGACAGGTATGGGGGACAAAAAAAAAGAAGAAGAAGAAGAAGAAGAAACGGAAGAAGCTCTCTGCTCCGTAGTTTCTTTATTGGGATAGCGGGTGGGGGGTGAGGAACAGGGTGGAAAAAAAAGTCGTGATTTACGACTCTCGGATGGCGTATCGCGGGAGAGATTGCCGATCCGATGTAACCGCGCGCCTTTTCACGTTTCAGGAGAAGTTCATCAACTACTGGAGCGCCGGGGCCCAGGCTAATAACAATTCGAGGCTCGTTAGCGTCAAAATAAACTCGGTGGCCGTGAGTATACCCATTGCGATAATAAAACGCCGCCGAGTCGTATTGAAACTCGTGTTCTTTTTCATTTTTCATTCTTCCGCCTTTTTTTAAATGTATATACGTATATATATATATTTGTATATAGATATATATTTATATATTTGTCTCTTTCTTCGCGTTGATGATTTTTTATTTTGCGGCGGAACGCCGGGGAACAACGGCGAACGGGTAATCAAACGTTCCTCCTCGAATTTATCGCCTTTGTAATTCCCGTGGCTCTCGGATACACATACATCTCGTATCTGATGCTCGTAAAGAAAAACTACTTTTGCCATTGAAAATGCTTGTGACACAGTTCGAAATGCCGGTGGTATTTTTGAAGATGGAGAGTACGGTCTGACTTTGTTTTCTCGTTTTATGGACGAAGAGCTCGCTGAACGAAGCCCCGGCTTCCAACACCGGTTCTCGACAACAGCCGTCCTTCGACATTCTGCCGAATAGCCAAACGGACAATGGCCAAGTCACTGCCCCGCCGGGCTTCCCCTGGAAGGATCCCCTCGATCGGATATTCGGTATAACGACCGAGTCACCGGTCATCACAGCCTCCGTTGCTTCCAACACTATTTCGGTAATTTTATACTTTATTCTCCTCTTTAAGGTAGTTCTATCATAAAATCGTTTTCTTAGGATTTTGTTAAAAATTTGCAGAAACCTTATTTGATACAATGTACAATTGTATAGTATAACTCGAAATATTTATTGTCAAAAATCACTATTTTCTGCAGTCTTCCGCATAAGAGCACGTGTTAAATATTGTGATCTTCAACTCTTGATATTTTCAATTTTGGGTAGTGAAACTTGTTGAAATTTTTCACAGCTCTTTATTTCACTTCGAAGAAGCTTCCCTTAGTTTTTTTTTAAAAATCCTAAGATTGTGAATATTTAATTTTCATACATACGTAACAAGTACAGGTCACCTTGGATGACCTTGAATTTTGAGTATGTTGTTCTTGAAACAATTTGCAAAAACTTTTCTTAATAAACTTTTTTTGAAAAACCACATGGAATGGAGATAAATTAAGATACATTTTTTTTGATTTTACTGCAATGATAGAACTACCTTGAGGTAATTTTTCATCCTTTTTAATTTCTGTATGAAATAATTGACAATGGGCAAATGACAGTGTTTTGTAAGAAAAGCTTTTGTTTACTCGATTAGTGTATATTTCTTAGATTTCAATAAATCATCGTCTATTAAGTTTATTAAATTTTAATATTCGAATGTTTGAATTTATTTCGAGATAGGAGCCTCAAATGAAATTGTCTACTTTCAAATTTTGTCATCCTTCTTAATTTCTGTATAACATAATTGACAATGGGCAAATGACAGTGTTTTGTAAGAAAATCTTTTGTTTACTCGATTAGTGTATATTTCTTAGATTTCAATAAATCATCGTCTATTAAGTTTATTAAATTTTAATTTAATGTTCGAATTTATTTCGAGATAGGAGCCTCAAATGAAATTGTCTACTTTCAAATTTTTTCGTCCTTTTTAATTTCTGTATGAAATAATTGACAATGGGCAAATGACAGTGTTTTGTAAGAAAAACTTTTGTTTACTCGATGGGTGTATATTTCTTAGATTTCAATAAATCAACGTCTATTAAGTTTATTAAATTTTAATTTAATGTTTGAATTTATTTCGAGATAGGAGCCTCAAATGAAATTGTCTACTTTCAAATTTTTTCGTCCTTTTTAATTTCTGTATGAAATAATTGGCAATGGGCTGGGGATGAGGCTGCGAGTGAGTCGGGTAGTCTGGTACGAGGATTATTCGAATGTAGATATTTATCGAGGAACTGGTGCGCCTCGTTGCGCGCGGGGTGCACATAATTATGTTACACAGGAGGACTCGAGCCCCTCGAGATCCCCGATTATGTCAGCTCCCATAAATCGAGTGGTGGAGGTCTTCAGTGGCTCGTCGTCGGTCGCGAAGTCGGGTTCGAGGGCCTCGGACACCTCCGATCCCGTAGCAAACGGCCGGACGATGCCACCTACCACGGCTACAACGTCCTCCACGACGACAACGACTACAACGACCACGACGACGACCACGACTACGACTACAACCACCCAGGAACCGACGACTACCACTACCACCCAGCCAACAACGACGACGACTTCGACAACTCTCGCTCCGATAACAACTGACAATAATCCTGTCAGGATCACCAATTCTCCAGAACAGACCGCTTTTGGCACCACCTTCGACGATCTTGCCTTCCTCAATTCTTTGGTAATTTTTCACTCATTTCTTTTTTATCATTTAAGGTAGTAGAGCAATGAAACGATTTTTTTAGGAATTTTTTTTTAATTTTGCATAAACTATCTTTGATGCCATTTAAATTTGAAAATTAGTGTATTTGGTAAAAAAAGATTTATTCAATCTTAAAAGTTATTTATTTACGCTTCATTTAAAAATAAGCTAAATAGTACTTCATTTGACTAGTAAGTATCGTTAATTAAACCATATGGTACGAAGAAAATCTAAGATAAAGATTTTTTATTTGACTGTCGGATGTACTACCTTAACTTTTTGCTCTTCATTTTTATGAAAGTGAAATGGACGATAGAATCTTATTGATTGATGAAGTCTATATATAATTATTTTTTATTTATATTAATTTTATATTAATTTTTATATTAATTTTACTTAAATTAATTTTTTATAATGGTGATGATCCGTAATCGTTTTTTTTAAATTAAGTTTGTTCATTCCGTGGTTGTACTATAAGCAATATAACATTGCAAGAATTATTGTTATACTAATATTTGAATATTCTTTATTCCAATTATTACTCTTTGGGATTCAGCAAGTATTTAAAAAACTCCTATTTAATCTGACTCTCTGAGTACATTTTATGTTGGTAAGAGATTTTTATATTTTTGTGCTTTTTTAAATTAATATTTGTAGAGTACCATCATTCGTTATTTAACCCGCATGACATCGTCATTACCAATACTAGAATATCCAGGGTTAAAAACGACCACATTCAAATATTTAGTTTTCTTCAATTATATGACACACTCATTAAAAATTGACAATTTTCCAAAGAATATATTTTTACAATATCGTAGTTTTTAGATAGTTTTTCAAAGTTTAAGTTGTTCCATGAGTTGGATATTTTACTTCTAACTACTCTAAGTGTTTTACTTTCATTCTAGTAACATCAAATAGCTTTTAATCTCAAAATATGTAAATGTATAATAACTAATATTACCATTATTACCTCAGTAACAAAAAAATAGTTTAAAAAAATGTTTGTTTGATATTCACCAGTTGGTATTTTCTTATTAAATAATTATTAAAAAGTAAAAGTCATAATTTTATTTTAATAAATGTCATAATTATGTATTAGTTTTACTTATTAATTTCATGATATTTTTTCGTTTTTTTTTAATAAACAGTTGCAACAACCTGGTAGAGGAGGCAGTACGACCCAGAAGCCACTGAGCGAGGTGGAACAATTGTTGGCCAACAAGGCAAGTCCGAAACACCTGTGCACGTACCATTGATACAAAGATTGTGTTAAATTTTTATTAATGACGATTTTAACATCGGCGTTCCCATTATTTTTTCTCCTTTAATTTCGTTTACCTCTTTCTCGCTCTTTTCTTTCCATTCGCAATATCTTGATTAACGCTAATTGACTCGATCTCGTTTCACCGTTGCGTTACGATCTCGTTACGAGCAATCATTTTCAGGATTGCCGTGAAATTGTCTCGAGCTCGAGATAGTAAAAAAAGTGTGTAAATCACTTGTAATCGCTTGAATGGAAAAAAATCAGTCGAGCGAGAGAAAAAAAATTAAATTTTTCCGCGCAATCATTATATTGTTCTCATCGGTTATCAAATTAGTCGGCGAAGATAAATAAAATAATTGCACATTGAAATCTTGCAAAATTGTAAGATTTTGAAAAAATAAGTCTTCCCACAATTATTTTTGTTTTCTTAACGACGGTGTCATTGTTTATTCTTGAAACATTAATTAAAACCAACGTCAGAATGAGACAATGGCTAAATTCTTCAATTTTAATATCCCATCGATATTATTTTCATGTCTTTGATTTTTTTTTCTCTGCGTGGGCTAGAGACGTCGAGTACCGATAATTTATAATCGTGTTTATTCCCCTGTCCACACCCTGTGCAAGAACGTAAGAAGTCGTAAAAAAAAAATGAAAATAAAAAAGGCAACTAAATGTTTATTATTACCGGGCGAACGTGTTTCCTCCTTTAACGTTCGCGAGGTCGCGATTGCATTGACCTTTCGCGATCCTTTTGTCACGCTCCGCTCGCTCGGGATCGACTCTCTTTTTTTGCACCCCATCAATTTTCATCCTTGCACTCGATCTCGGCCGGATGAAAAAAAAAATCTCGCGAGCTTGCACCCAACGATAAATTTTCCAATTTTGTTATAGTTCGTTATGCATTTATTTTTTAAATAAAAACTTATTTATTGAAAAGTTCTCTTGAGAGAGATTTATCTCTTGAAAAAATTTAATTCAATTTATTTATTATAAATTTTTGTTTGAGCTCCAGTTTTCTGATAATTAAAAAAAATTTTTTTTTAATTTTTAAATTTTTTATTCTTTGATTGAAAAAAATGTATATTTAGAATAAACTTTCAAACAATTAAAAATATCACAGTTCAATCGTTTAATATAAACATAGTAAATTGTACCAAATATATAACTAAAATAAATCCAAGTCAAGTTATCATGAATAACGAAAAATATTTTAAATAATTTATATCGCATCAATCTTTTGTATCGAGAAATTAATGTATTTAGTGTAAAAGGTTTATTTGAATTGAAAACTCGTTAATAGTCCGTAAACGTATAAATAATTCGTTTTGACCACAAGAAAAATCTTTTTATAACATTTCTCACTTTTTGCTGTTAACGATATCTTATTAGATTTTCCGATCGCAAAAAAATTCGCAAATGATTGCTTTATCGTCGTTTTTGTTAATTGGAAAGGGAAAGCCGGGAAGATAGCGAATTTGCATGTTAAATTTATTAGCTGGTACGCGAAGTCCCGAGTTGGCACGAGGAAGAATGAAAGAGATCTCTTTTGCAGATTCTGTCGCTTGCCCTTGGGGGAGCAGGTCCGACGCGTTCGCCGAAAGCGGTGCAGCCCGCGAACGCCTCGCCGAACTCGATAATCTCGTACCCGGGACCTTCGTCAAAGCCGATAGTGATCGACCTCTTGGGAACGAGCGAGAGTCCCGTCTTCAGAGCCAATAGCCAACCTACTTGGCGACCAATCACAACGAGCTCGCCGAGTACGAGTTTTCCAACGACGACGATGACGACCAGTACGAGTTTCCCGACGACGACGACACCGAGGTCAACGACGACTACGTCGTCGCCGATTTTTCATCCCCAGGTGTCGACAAGCTCTGAGCCAAGTGTCCAACTTCCTGTAGCTACGAAGTCAAGTGTCCAACTTCCTGCAGCTACGAAGTCAAGTCTCCAGCTTCCGACAACTTCGAGACCAAGCGTTCAGGTCGGTCCTATTACGAAATATCCGAAGATAAAATAACGATTAAATATTCGACGACAATATATCCTCAAGACAAAATATTCGACATCAAATGATCCTAAAAAACGTATCCTGAGGGACATCATTTTGTAGTATCTCTGTGATCTTTTCTCCTTTCTCTTTTCTCTTTATTCATCTTAACGGTTCTCACCCTCTTACATAGAAACTACCAAGTACCGATGTCATTTTTACGTATTGGTCGCAGGCACACAATGTTTGTTGTTTTTTTTTTTCGTTTTTATTGTTCTTTGTGTTTATTGCGTTTTTTTCACAGACGAATTTCGGTACTTCGCAGTTCAACGTAGGGGGTTTTGAAACATTAACCATAGAGAACCTCAACATTTAATTTATATGTGATTTCACATTATCCGAATTTCGGTACATCGTAGTTTAACGCAGGGGGGATTTGAAATATAAACCGCAGAGTACCTGAACGCTTAGCTTATATGCGATTTTACTTTTTCGTATTTTGGATTATTTTTTTTTTGTTTATTTTTTTATTATTTTAGTTTAGCGTGTATCATTGCGAGGAATGTAGAGCGCGATATAGATATACTCGCACGGGCTAAAATCATAAATTTCAAAATGCGATATTTCACAAAATAATCGATCGCGCCAAAAATCCTTTTAGGGAATGTCTTTATATGTTAAAGACAATATATTATGTACCAAATTTCCAAAATAGGGCATAACAACTTTTCGGAATTTTATCCCCAATTTTCATGCCCATCGGTCGATTTTTATAGAATTTCATACTCTGCAGTGGCATCTGGTCACGATGAATTAAAATAAAGCATCCTATGTTCAAATCCACGTTGTAAACTGTTTTTATGACGAATTTCATTTAAATCCATGCATCCGTTTTTGCGTGATTAAGTAATAAACATACAAACATTCACATTTACATATTAGTAAGACATTTGATATTAAGGTAAACGTCCTAATTGTTGGACATGTCCCAATAGTTGGACAATTTTCGCTATGTTATTTTTAATATTTCTATTATTTTTTTATCAATAGAATATATTATGGATTATTTTTCATATACAAAGAGGTTTATTTTTCATATCGTTAATTTATTGGAACAAACTCTCTCAACCTTAGCAACAGGATCGATTTTCTGTCCAACTATTGGGAAATTCTACATATTCAAACGCTCAAGTATTTATTTACTAGAAATATTGTCGAAAATTAACACATAAAATGAGTTTTGGATCACTAAAAAATCAGACAACAGTGAATTTGAACAAGATTTTTTCATTTGAATATTTTTTAAATAAAGATAAAGTGATGAGAAAACTCTTAGCTGTTCAACTATTGGGACGTATGCCTTATATTTATTTATCTTCATGCAACATTGAGGATTTTTTGTCCTCGGACATTTCGTCATCGAATATCCTGTCACGCCTTCAGGTCGCGTCGACTCCACGACCGAGGGCAACGACGACAGCGGCGCCACTCGGGTTCGGAGCGAATCTCCTGAAGGCCATCTTCGGCGGGAATCCGTTCAACGCCCTCTCGACGACCCAGAGACCGAGCCCGGCGACCTGGAGGCCGGTCCCGAGGAAGCCCCAGGAAACTACGACCCCGAGGGAAGTTCACGTGACTCCGCGTCAGACGGAAACCACGAGAGTATCGACGACGAGTCTCGCTACGAAGCCAGTTATCACGACGACGTCAACGACGTCAACGACGACAACGACAACTCCTAGACCCGTGACGAAAAATCTGCAAGACGACGACGCCAAGTTCCTGGCAGCACTCCTGGAAGCAGCCGAAAAAACGAGTCCTTCCAAGAATAATTTTAATATCCTGGATAACTTGAATCTTGGAAGTTCTAAGGATTTGACTGACCCGACGAAGCTTTCGGGAACGGCGACGAGAAACTCGAAGGAGGAGGATGCGAGGTTCTTGGCGGCTCTCTTGGAAGCTGCAGAGAAAACTAGCACGACCGGGAACAACCCGAATACAAAGAATTTTCCGGACTTGGCAATTCTGACGACGTCGTCGTCGACGACGACGACGACGACGCCGCGACCTGCGACGAGAAGCTCTAATGAAGAAAATGCTAGATTTTTGGCAGCTCTTCTGGAAGCTGCAGAGAAAACGAGTCCAGGTAAAAATAATTTGAACCTCGGCAATTCTCTGGACTTGACAACGTTGACCACGTCGAAGCCATCGGCGAGAAACTCGAAAGACGCGGACGCGAGGTTCCTGGCGGCTCTCTTGGACGCTGCAGAGAAAACTAGCACAACCAGGAACGTCCTGAAGCCGGAAGTGTCGAAAAATGTGCAAGAGGACGACGAAGCGTTTCTCAGGTCGATCCTGAACGGGCAAGCGACGGTGAAACCACCGCGGGCGGCCCAGACCGCAGCGAGCGACGCGGCTTTCCTCGCTGCGTTGCTCAAGGCCCAGGGAATCGAGCCCCCGACACCGGCGAATCGACTCAGGGAGCAATTGCATGGCTTCACGACGACGAATCCTCCCCCGACGACCGCCAGGAGCCTCCCTCCGACGACGAGAAAAATCGTAACCGCGAGACCGCCTCCCGTTCAACAGACGACGTGGTCTCCCAGCTCGACTTACCCCCCGCCACTCTTCAGCAACTTCCCTGGACTCGGCTCCGTGCCACTCGGATCCAGGGCTCAGGAAAATGCTGAGGCAAGCGACGGCACCGTTCGCAACCAGGTCGTCAACGCCGCCATTGGCGCCACCAGAGCGTTCAGTCAGTTCCTCGGTGCTGCCATCACGGTAATTTATCAGCCTTTGTCATCATACATTCTTCAACATTTTGGCAAACGTTTTTAAATATCTGTCAAAAAAATCATTTATTGATCTATTTAAGAACCTTGTGTCACTATTTTAAAAAATGTTCCATTAAGATATATCGAGAAATCTTTTTTTTAGGATTTTGTTTAAAATTTGCAAAAACCTTCTTTGATACAATGTACAATTGTGTATTAAATTTTCAGAGGTTTCACTGCGTAGAATTCGAGATATTTATTGTCAAAAATCATTATTATGTACATAAGAGCATCTATTAAATATTTTGACTTCTGGGTAGTGGAACTTGTTAAAATTTTGCACAGCTCTTTAAAGTACTTCAAAGAAGCCTTCTTTATTGATATTTTTTTAAAATCCTAAGATTGTTTTTCTTTTTCATACATGCGTAACAAGTACAAGTCACCTTGGATGACCTTGAATTTTGAGTATGTTGTTCTCGAAACAATTTGCAACAACTTTTCTTAATAAACTTAAGCTCAAAAACCACATGGTATCAAGATAAATTGAGATTAAAACTTTTGATTTGACTCTACCGATAGAAATACCTTAAGGATGTATGACCGATATTTTTAAAAATATAAGAGTTTGATACATTTTTGGTATTTTGTTATTATTGGTATTATTGGTATTAAGCATATCAAAAAATTACTTAAATTTAACATTGCTTCTTACGGAGAATTCATAAATTTGCACTGAATACAAATTTAAAAATATGAGATTCTTCTGAATTTTTTATACATATCCGTACTAATACTCTTTTTGTATAGACAGTAATTTCAAAATGTTTTACTGACATTTTTTTAAATTTAATTGTTTAAACGATAAAAAATGTTTTAATTGTTTTCAAAATATGCTCAAGTTGTTAATAGATAGTTAAACTAAGACTAAAAAAAAATTGGAAACTTTTTAAGAATTTAAGAATTTACTTTTTGCTGGGATTGTCTGTGCCATATATCCTTAAATAGTTTTAAACATATTTTATTCAAAATTTTGTCGAAATTTCGAACATTGACACTCGGAGGAAATTCGCAAATTCAACATTTTATTCCCAGCATCGAATTTTTGTTTATAATTTTTTCACACTTTCAACATACATAAACGATGCTAATTATCAAGTTAAAAAATTATTCTCTGAAATATTCGTTTTTAATTTATTTCAACAATTATTATCATGAAAGCTATTTACAAAATAATAAAATGTTTCAAATGACATTATAAATATAGTTTCATGAATGATAACTTATTACTAATACATTCTAAGCAATAGAGAAATAACAAATTTTCATCGAGTTTAGTATTTTACTAAAGAATTATTCATTTGTCATTAATGCTAATACCCAAGTAAAAAATATTTTCTATCGATGATCCATTTATTTTCTCACGTGACTGAATGAGTTTATTATTATTATTATTATTATTTTAAATTTGACAGGGTGCAGCGCAGCAGTTGCAGTCCTTCATGAGAAACAGCACAAGGTATGGTTGGTTTGGCTAAAATACGATGAGGAGTCAGCCTGAGAGTTTTAGATTTACGAGCTTTTGGTCGTACCTGTTTTCTTTTGTAGTTAAAGTAGAAACCTGGGGAGTGTGATATCGTCACTGAAGCCTCGAGGGAAAAAACACCCCGCACCGTACACATTCTTTGCCCTCCATACTTTCTCTTCGCACGATCCTCAAATCATCAGAAACATGTAAATATTCTGAAACAGCATGTCATCATTTGCATCATCAAAAACCGAACGAAAAATTTTATACTTCAATTCTCTCGAACAGATACATCGAATCAGATACATGTAAATATTCTGAAACAGCATGTCATCATTTGCATCATTAAAAACCGAACGAAAAAATTTTATACTTCAATTCTCTCGAAATGCCAAGATTCGATTGAAGGACTATAAACGTATTGAGGAAAATATTCGAATTTTTTTTTTTCGATTTATAAAAAAGTTCATAATTTTTTTTTTAACTGCAGTTTTTGGCGATGCAATTTTCGATCCTTGGACAATTTATTTCTAGATAATTGTGTACAGAAATACACCGTATTCCATGCCTCTTCGAAGCACCTTTTGCAGGTAATTGGATTATTTTTTAATTGGTCGAAGAAAAAATTGCCCAATTCGACACGTCTGGAATTTCTCTCCCGAATTTTTTTTTCACATCGTTCTCGGTGATAAAACCAGTTTCCTCTTTTTCACTTCAATAAATGCGATAATCTGGCAAGAATGTGCTTCGAAAGGTCAGGATAAGATTGATATGCAGGAAATTTTTTTTTTTTCGAATGACTTACATCACGCATGCACAAAAATTAATTTAAATCAAACCGTATTTATAGGCACAATGAAATCAGTTTAACGTTGTAGTTTTTGTGTTTTAATCAAATGTTGTGTGCTCGTCTAAATTTTTGTGTGGTTTTCACGACGGTGCTCCCTCTTTTGGCTGCCTTTGCTGTGGCAAATTCCACATGTACGATAATTTCTTCGTTCTTCTTCGATATTTATCATCGAGTTTACAGATTTTTTCGTGCAACGCTTTGCAAACGTTTCTAGGGTAAATCTTCGAGTCGAAAAATATGTTTTTTCCTTCGTTTTTTTCGTCTTTCCCTTCACCAGGACTCGAATGACGTACTCGTGAGACATTTGCAACGTAACTTGTAATTAATGTAATTAGTCTCTAGCTGTACAATTTTTTTTTGCTAGAAAAGTCGTTTTCTATCAAGTATTTTGCTTTTTCCTTTGTGTTTTGTTATTTGCTCTATTTTATTTTTCTATCTTTTTTTTTGTTAAATTAAAAAGCGTTTTTTCAACCTTCGACAATTTTTTTCAACGAAGAATTTTAAGAAGGGAAAAAAATTAACATTCATACGGTAAATTTTATCATATCATTTTTACGATGTTATCATTTTTGTAAAAAAGGTTTAAGAAATGTTAAAGATGAAAAAATGCAATATTTGTTGATTAAAAAACATCATTACTATTCAATTATACATAACTTCCTTTTTATAAATCTTTAAAAAAATTAAAAAGTCGAATATTTGTTGATGAACAGTCACTGCAATTATTCATTCACAGTTGAAAATATGATCAGGCAAAAATCAAATGCGATTAATTAGTTAAATTTTAAGGTGAGATCGCAGCGGATCGATTAAATTTTTTTTTCGATTCGTTGTTTTCGGTAGAAATAGAAATATTTTGACCATCTCTGACTACGAGTGATACTTTTCTGTTTCTTTTTTCTCTATTGTATAGTAAAGCTTACGTATACTATTATGTTTCTCATGTACATGTAATAATATTTTATACATTATTTCTTTACCTATCATAGTATGTTTTGTTTTGTACAATAAAAATTTTTCAACAGTACCATGTACATTTGTTTTTAATTATTCAATCTTCCTTTTGAGATTTTGAACATGGACGAAAGTGTGAGAAGTAACAGAATCAGTAGTTGTGTGATTGAACATTAATGCTTCATACATAAAATAACATTTTTTAGTAAATTTTTCATTTGCAGATTTATCTTTCTCCTTAGAAAATTTGGTAACTTATAAAAATGTTGTTCTTATTGGAAAGATAACTTCATTTTCTATCAATTTTTCATTTTTTCAGGTACACTTCCAGACTTTGACATTCTTTTACAGTCTCCTTAAAGAAAAATGACAGGAGCGTTAAAAAACCTGTATAGTTCTTCAAAATACACTAATATAAACAAAATGAAAATAGCAAGAAAAACGTTCATCTTCATTTCTGACACGAGTATACTTATCGATATTCAACCTCGTGTTTTAAAAAATATATGACGAATGTGAAATTTTTCTCCAAGTTCATAAAAAATGAATAAATAAGAGTTAACAAAAGGTAAAAGGGAAAATTTTCGGAATTCACGGGGGTTAATAGACTTTGTCACACTCAGAGGTGAGCGAAGATGAAAATAAGAGGAAGAAGAGAGAGAGAGAGAGAGAGAGGAAGAATAAAAAATAAGAGTGGAGGAAAATAAAGAGCGGGAGAGGCAAAGTGGTAGAAAAGCGATGTGGCCCGCCTGGAGCTTTTGAAGCTAAAAAAATGCGATAAATAACGAGAAAGGCCATTGACAATGGGAGAGAAAGAGAAATGCGTGTCCATGGGCATGTTTGTATTCAGCTGCGGCACATGCCATTCGCGCGCCGGTAATTTAAATAAATTAACGAAGTGGAAGAGGAGACTCGAGGGAAAGAGAGACTAGTGGCCACGTACGCTCCCTCCAAAAAGTCATTAGCCATTTCTCATTGTTTCCAGAGTGTCTACAATTTATTCTCAATGCAATATGGCCATAGTGAATTTTTTTACTTGGAGATCTGAAATAATTCATGATATTCCTGCCTTCGAAATAAAAAAAGGATGCAAAAGTTTCATTGAGACCTACCACGTAGTTTTTAAGATTAGGATTCTAACAATTTTCCATAAAATCTAATAAACTTGAGTAATTTTTAAGTGAGAACATCACACTATTCGATTTTATTTCAGATTTAAAAACGCGACATACTTAATAGTCAATGGATCATATGTCAGAATGAAAATGTTTAAAAATTGTGCATTCTTTGGTTTTCAAATAATTGATAGAATAGAATTTTTAATAATTTAATAAAATGTATGGGAAATGATGGGTAAAACTCGATCTTAATATTAAAATGTGATCAATCGACCTCGTCATAAAACTGTAATTTTTTTAAAGTTATCACGTTTTCTACAATATGAATCTCTGTGAATTACTGATAGCTACTATTTACTGATAATTACTATTTTTTTTAATTACAGTTTTTTAATTATAAAATTTGTTTTTAATTAACAAGGTTGAAAAACGGTATTCGATCGAAGGAACCAGCGAAACAGCGAGATAATTGAATAAGAGATATTCCCATGGTTTAATCCATAAAAATACTTTTTTAAAATATATTTTCAATTCCTCACAAAATACGAATATCATTAGAAATTCTTTTATTGAACACTTTTTCGTTAAAAATAAACGAGTAATCGGAAACAAAAACTAAAAAAAAATGTTGAAAAACGGTATTTGGTCGAAGGAAGGAACGAAAGAGCGAGAGAAGAGAATAAGAGATATTTGCATGGGATTTAAGGGACGAGGAACGGAGAATTCGCGATTGCTGCCATTAGCCGTAATTATTCCTGAGGAAAAAATGACTCTGGTACACGGTGTGGCGTAGAGCGGGCAAGGAACGCGGGAAGGGGGAGGAGAAGAGGACTGGACGGACTTCAGGGACGCGTGGGTGTTCCGAGAGAGTCCGTTCCTTGTCGAGTTCTCGCTCTCGCATTGCCCCCTCTGTCGATCTGGTCAGCAACTTCGGCCTTCCAATACCGGTAGCTCAATCCTTTATTTTTCCTTTTCTCCCCTCTCGATCTCTTTCTCCTCTCGTCTCTCTTTCCTCCCCTCTAAGCTTGTCTCCGAGATTTTCGATAAAAGTTTAAAATACCCATAATTTTGTCTCCAATACGTTTTTTCGCAATTTCTTCAGTTTCGCTACAATTTTTTGTCCCATAAATCGCGAATCCTCGCTAAATTATCATCAAAATTTACATTATTTTTACGTAATATTTCCTCAAGCATCGAAGTTAAAAATAAATTTGAACAAGGTCCAGAGTAAATATCGAATTTCTATTCGATTCGGTCTTTCAGACGAATAAATGTAAAAAAAGAAGTAGGATGACGGAAAGAGGGAAGAACTGAAAAATTCTGGGTCACTAATGAAAGCACTTGCGCCTCGTGGTTTTTTAATTCGCTCTTCTTCTTCTTTACTTTTTAAGGGGCGCCCTGAAATGAGAAGTGAAGCAGGGAATAAAGGGGGAGGGGAGGAAAAAAAAATTTAGTGGCATTTTAAGCAAGTCGAAGCTCCGAGATCTCGTCGGATATCGCGTCTCGGGAGCCTGCCACGTCGATATATTTAATTTATTGACTGAATTCTTAAGCAGATAGCAACGAGATACTATTATCGTGTGCTCAGCTGTGCGATCGCTCTCGCCAGTCTCTCTTCATTCTCTCCCTCTTCTGCCGTACCAGAGCCGATCTCCCGGGCATCCTCCACCTTCTCGACGGTCGCCTGTGCCCGATCGAACCGCGATACGATCGCGAATCGCGCGGGAGGACCATTCAGATCGCTTTATCTTTTTGTCTCTCCCTCTCCCTCCCTCTCTCTCTCTCTCTCTCTCTCTCTCTCTCTCGCACTGTCTCCTGCAACGAGATAAAATTGAGACGTTTCTTATACTCTTCGTTATTCCTCCGAGTTTACTTCGACACGAGTGCATTCGCCACACGTAACTAAAATTATTCAGAAAAGTGGAAATTGCCTTGAAAGATTCCTCCTCTGGAAATTGAAATAAATAACTTCCTTTTATATTCATCAATGATTTTTCACTTGCGTTTGATTTTTAAAATATATAATTGTAAAATAAATAACTTCCCTTTTATATCCATCAATGATTTTTCACTTGCGTATGATTTTTAAAATATATAATTGTAATAATGTACACTAAATTTTCTATTTTTTGGTGGGCACACATATTTTTATATTTTTCAGAATAATGAGAAAATGCCTATCCTTAGTGTAGTGGTTCCAGCAATTACAATTTTTCGTTTTCCATTTAAATGATATAATTTTTTTTTGTGTTAAATTTTGTCGCTCAATAATCAGATGATGTACCTAATATTTTTATTGAAAATTTAATATGTTGTATACAGTCTCTTGTAATTCTTTGATAACTTGAACCGTTCAAAAGTTATTCAAAGTTAAAGTTGTAAAAATTCATTTTTTCGAGATTTATAACAAAACTATTTGCCTAATTAGCGAAGTATTGATGTTAATTTTTAAGACGTTTTAATTGGCATATAATTAGTTAAATAAGATTTTATACCAGGATCATCATATGCCATGGAAACAAAAAATTTATTTTTATATTTTGAAGATGGAATTCTACAACGTACTGATCTTTGAATTACGATCAAACATTAGTTCGTTTAATCGTTCAATTTTAAAACACATCGCTGAAATTTTATTTATTTGTTTGAATAATCAAAAATTTTTGACATCAAAGTAGAATCTAAATATTACGAATCAGAGGATTTGATTTTTTGTCTTATCTCACCTCACTAATGTTCCCCATGATTATATCAGATCCGATGAATTTAGAATTTTTTGTACAGAATGCCAATCCTACAAAGGTTTTTTATTAATCATTATTCTGTATGAATAGCTATATAATTAAATGAAAAACAATTTTTTCTGAACACACGCGATCACAGTGGATACACCGCACATTTTTTTTGCACGAATTTCAAGCTGAAAAGAAATTCTTCGTTTTTTGCTCGATATCACCTCGACTGGGAAACTTCGAGTATTTTCATTTCAACGAGAATTCTAAAATTATCCGAGTGCTGTGATCGACGTATTTTTTGTTTTCACGTTAGATTTTTCTCATCAAAGTTCGTGGACTCGAGAGAGAGAGAGAGAGAAAGAGAGAGGAAAAAATGGATTTACGTGCTCCGGTGTACGAAGAGAACGAAAATCGACGGAGGCTCCGAAGCACTGGAAAATCCGATCGATTCTCATCTCCAGTTTCATCCATAATTATACACGGTCGCGGTTACGAGATCATATCGAGGGTAATCCTTCGCAGCCGTCAGTGTTAATTTATGCGGGAGTTGTCCAACTATCGCTTAGCACTTCCGGGAAATCTTCCATACCTGTGATCGTACTCGCGAAAAAAAACATTAACGATCGTAGCTCTCAAGCTCATATCCGCATCGTACTCTCGGTCTATTCAGATTTTTTCATTCGTTGAAATATTAGTCAACGTTACTATCAACAGATTTTTTTATTACAATAGCGTGCTGTCAATGAAAAATTACATACGAGTATTTAGAAATCTTATTAAGCCTGGAAAAAATCTCTTTACAATAATGTAAAAAAAATTCTATCTGGATAAAAAAATTTTCACGAAGCGTCAGATGCTATGAATGTCGCATCCAAAATCGAAAATAATGGAATTTTTTAAATAATTCAACATATTTTTAAATAACATCCTCAAAACGTCGTGTGACAATTTTATAACTATTAGGAGGCTTGTCACTGCAACTTTTAACGAATTACACGTTCTTTTAGGGAAAATTATAGAATATGATTTTTTTGGTTATTTGGATGAATTATTTTTTTATTATACGGCGCGGCCGCTTTTTCCTTTTTGACATGCTTGAATTGATATTTTGCGATATATGAATTGATTATGAGCTTCGTGTCTTTTATAAAATAAAATATTGGACAGCAAAATTTTCTGTAGATTACTTATATTGGGCATAATTCAAGATTCATATTGAAAAAAAATTAATCCACGAGTCAATTTTTGGCTTATTCAATATGAATTATTGGATTGCGCTCTAAACGATTGGCATTTTCGTTGTCTAAGAAAAATTTCCGATCGAATCGGCTCTTAAAATTGAAAAATTTTTTTTTTTAATTTCGCGAATTTTTTATAAGCACACTGGGTCTGGGTAGACCCATGAATATTTCAATTAGCGATTTCTTACCTTTATCTTGACGAAATCAACTTTATTGCGGATGATTCATAGACACGAAACAAATCTGCCTAATTTTCTGCTTAATATGTTTCGTCTGCCTTATTGTATTTTATTCACCAGCATGATACAAAACTCAATATTTTTTAATTATTTTAAATCAAATTAAAAAACAGACCATCGAATGTGGGTGGGTGATTTAAAATATATAGGACTAGTAATTTATGATAAAAAATCCAATAATTCGATGCAAAAACCGCTTTTGAAAAACAGTACGTTCAAGTTTAATAACCTTGAAAAAGACTACATATAATGTTTAATATAATGGAAATTATACAGAGGTGTAGAATAAAATAGCGGGATCGAGATTATTTGTATCAATTGTACAGCAGTTTCATCCGCACTGACATTATTTGAAGTATTTCGAAACGATAATAAAAATTAAAATTACTAAACTATTCACTTTTCGTAGGATTGAAAATAACTGGAACTGACACTCAATTGAACTAGTCGAATTTCTACGAAATGTTTTTCGGTAACGAACTACCTGGCGAGACCCAACACGTCTTACCTCGACACTTTATACAGGCCTACTGATTTCAAATTGCATTATAAAACCAAACAATAAAGATCGTGTTCGGTTTTTCACTCGACCTCGACCGATCACCATGGAAACACTAATGATCGAGGGATTAACGAAAATTTGAAAATATTTTTCCTCGTTACGCTCGATTAATTTTCACTCTCTTTTTTTTTAATGTTTACGATGCCCGAACTATTCAGGTGTATCTATTCAGGTATATTGGATATAAATAATAGAAAATTGTGTTGCAAGTTCTTTTCACATGAGCTGAGAAGATTTAGCGTGTTTAAGGACCTTCAGCCTGATTTTTCGAAAATCGAAAATAAGAAAAACTCATAATTTCAAGTGGCCATATCATTTTGTGTCCTCGACGATATCGACTTCATAATAGGTAATTCCTGATAATTTTTGCAAGACGAAATGGATGATTCAAACATCAAGGTCATTATTTCCAAAGCATTACGTTGAATTTTATTTTTAATCAGTAGAGATATTAGCCAAAAGTTATTATGCGCTCCGCATAATACGCTCTATTCTGATCAATCGATTAGAGGTCTCGTGTCTTTTTTTAATATAGGACATGTATCACTATTTTTAAGAAAAAGTAATACAGTAAATAAATTTTTTTTATAGAAACTTAATTCTTGAGATTGACATTATAAGTATTTGAATAATAATTCTTACAAAGTAAGAATGGATATAGGGTTGTGATAATAAGAAGAAAAAAAGTGTCTTAGAAATGATAAAACAATCATTTAAAGATGACTCACTTTCGTTTTCTTTACTCGTTTTAAACAGAGTAAGGGAGAATATTCCGAGTTCGAAATGAAGCGTTAAACAGGCGTTTACCCAAAGTTTAATAAAGTCTTCCCGGAATCCTGGAATTTCCATTAATTTCAACACTGATAGAGAAGTCGAGATAGCTCGCCGATTCTTTTCTTGAGTCAAATTTTTCATTAAGCTGGGAAAGAAAAATGTTGGAAATAATTGGACGTGTGTACGCGTTTTTCTTTTACGCACGGCGTTTTACGTTTCGAGGCAAACAGGCCAAGCGTCCGTGCGCTTGTAAAACGAGCAAAATTAATGATCCGGTATCTCGTTAGGGTACAAACTTAATATTTCTTGTTTCCGAAATACCGAGGCGCACGAGTAATTTGATCCAGGCTCGCACGGCCGTTTTCACTGTTATGCGAAAAATTGCGTCTACGGTCGCCGCAGAAGCTTCTCAATTCGCGAAATTAAATTATTATACTCGAGAGGTGATTATTAAAGGAGGCGTACCGAGAAAAAAATCTTCACACACTTTTCTGTGCATCTCGTTCTTGCACCGTCTTCAACAAAATTTTATGATCTTTACAAGGCAATCGAACAAGTGAAAGAGCAAATGTAATATTAAACTACAACAATAAAACTAAAAGGATAAAGCTTCAACAATAAAAGAAAATGAATAATAAGTACATAAGTAAGAAAAAACATAAAAATTTTTGTAAAATTTAATCAATATAGTAGAATTTAATAAAGTATCCGAATTTTTATAATTTTTTTACATATATTCTTTTATTATTTTTTTCTTTTTTTTTTGAAGACAGTAAATTTATGACATTGGGAGTTTTATGAAATATTTTCAAAAAGTTTCAAAATTTAATCAACACAGTAGAATTAATAATCAATAAAGTATTTGAATTTCAATAATCTTTTTTTATATATTCTTTTATCATTTTTTTCTTTGTTTTTTTTTGAAAATATTAAATTTATGACATTGGAAATTTTATGAAATATTTTTAAAAAAGTTCTAACCAGTTAAAAAATTTAATCAATACAGAAGAATCAATAATGAATAAAGTATTCGAATTTTAATCATTCTTTTTTTTTCATTGTTTTTGGACAGTAATTTTATGACATTGAGAGTTCGAAGAAATATTTTCATAAAGTTAAAAAAATTGAAATCAACAGAGTAGAATCAATAATCAATAAAATATTCGAATTGGAATAATTTTTTTTCATATATTCTCTTTTATTATTTTATTCTTTTTTTGAAGATAATAAATTTGTGATATTGGGATTTTTGTGAAATATTTTCAAAAAGTTACCAAATTTATTCAATATAGTAGAATCAATAGTCAATAAAGTATTCGTATTTTAATATTTTTTTTTACATACACTCTCTTTACATTTTTTTTTCTTTTTTTTGGACGTCAGTAAATTGATGACACGTGAGTTTTATTAAATATTTTAAAAAAGTGTCTTGATTTTTTGATAGAAAAAGTATAAATATACGATGTGGATAAAATAATATATAGTGTAATTGGACTTCGATCGAGGCTCTGTGTCTCGATCGTATCGTAATTTTGCAGCATTGTTGCAATTGCGACAGAGAGCGCGCGCGCGGTCTCCACCGTGGGAATGCACGGGCCCCGTTTCTCCGTCTCTTTCCACAGTGATGGGAGTCTTGTCTCGAGAGACTCCGGGCACCTGTACGATTCATCCAGCGCGCCTCGGGATCCGAGCATATGCACGCGCAGCGAAAGATTCACCGGTGAGCGAAACGGAGAAAAATCATCCCGAGAGAAAGACCGAAACGCTTCGAGCGAATGTCGAATGTGTACGAGCTCGATGAATCACGATACTTGTTGCTACACATATTTTGCATCATTCCCAGTCCACGTACTTTCTCACTCAGGCACATAACGCGTCTTCCGCGAGACACTACGTGTCTCAAATAAACTTTGATTTACCAACTTCTGAAGTTTCCTCAACGAGACATTATCGTGATGGTTTCTTTGACAAAAGTTAGTTTTTCGTGATAAACTGGTGAATTTTAGACTTTATATTTTATGACTTTGTCAACCTTTGACTTTTTTTCAATTAGCTGTAATATAAATTAACGGTGCAATATAATCTCACTTTTTGAACAATTTTGACATTTGGTACACAGAGAATATTATCTGTGGAAATAAGCAACTTTGTTTTATGATGCTTTGGTATCAGTTCGCAAATTTTTATTATTGTTTGTATAAGAATATTCATATTAAAAAATACTTTAAATCACTATATATATTTCATACTAAAAAAGCTTATTATTTTCAAACTTTTATTACAGTGTATTATAAATCCTATATATATTAAAGAAGACATGAAGCCTCTATAATCGATTCATCGAAATAAAGCGTATTATGCGGAGCGCATTAACTTTTGACTAATCTCTACTCTTTTAAAAGAAAATTCAACGTGCTCTGCTTTGGAAATAATGACCTTGATGTTATAATCATTCATTTCGTCTTGCAAAATTTTTTAGGAATTACCTATCATAAAGTCAATATCGTCGAGGACACGAAAAGATATCGCCACTTAAAATTTATAGAGATCTTCCTATTTTTGATTCTCGAAAAATCAGGCTGGACGTCTTCGAACACACTAAATTTTCTCTGCTTACTTTTATTGTAACTTAACTTGTACGAGTAATAATGTGAGAAAAACTTAAAATAAAATTTTCTACTATTTATATCAAATATACCTGGACAAATATACCTGAATAGTTCGGGGATCGTAATAAGCATTTAAAAAAAGACAGAAAATTTATCGAGCGTAACAAGGAAAAAAAATGTTCAAATTTTCGTTAATCCCTTTGTCATTATTTCCATGGTAATCAGTCGAGGTCAAGTGAAAAACCGAACGAGGTCTTGATTGTTTGGATTTTCGATTGAATTTGGAATCAGTAGATCGGTAGAAAGTATCGGAGTAGGACGTGTTAGGGTCTCGCCAGGTAGTTCGTTACCGAAAAACATTTTCTAGAAATTCGACAAGTTCAATTGAGTGTTAGTTCCAGTTATTTTCAATCATACGAAAAGTGAATAGTATTAAGGGGTTTTATTTTATAATATTGTTTCGAAATACTTCATAAAAATCGGTGTGGGTGAAAATGCTGTCTATTTGATGCAAATAATCTCGATCCCGCTATATGTTATTCTACATAGTATTATTTCTATTACATTAAATGTATGCATAATGGCTTTGCTTCGAATAATTACATTTTTCATCCTAAATTAAAAGTCTTGTATATTTTAATTTACCCATATATATTCGATGGTCCATTTTTTAAATTGATTAAAAAAAAAAATACAAAACATATTGAGTTTTGTGCGGAACATATTGAGCAGAAAATTAGGGAGATTCGCATCGTCTCTATGAATCACCCTTAATAAAGCTGATTTCGTCAAGAGAAAGGTAAGACATCGCAAAGATACCTTGTCTAATTCGCAACTTTTATTATCAAAACCATATATAAAAATGTATGAAGTATATTCGGTAGTGATGTCATCATTTATTATTCATATTCATGTCAGATATATGAATCTCCCATAAGGAAGCAATTATAAAACTATAAAAATTCAGAGTCTGAAAAGTTTGAAACCAGTTAGTGAAATCATGATCAAATGTGACATGAAATTTGTCATACATTGCGAAATAAAACATGAAAAACTTAGCTACTTGGCTATATTTTTAGTCTTTTGATTTTTGAGGTGATTTATCACTGCAAAATAGTGACAAGTGTCATAGTTTTGTTACGTTTACGAAAAAACGTCCAAACAAAATAAGGTATACTCTCCGATTATAATTTCACCATCTGGTTTTCTGGCCAATTACTTTTTATTACTTCATTATCTATTTTTTTAATCCCAAAAAACTAAATTTCTGTCATTATAAAGATTTTTTGGTAATCGTACGATGAATTTAATATTAATTAGAATGAATAATGTCCAATATGTCAAAATTGCTTCTTTTTATGATAACAGAGAAGTAGCAAATCTCAACTACAAATGCATTGTGAAATTCAAATAATAAGATTAATAAAGTATGAAATAATAGTAATTCGAATTCATGAATTTACCCACGTTAATTTATGAATCTGGATCAAAGCGAAAAGAGGAACAAGAGTGATAAAGAGATTGAAAGCGAGGACAGTCGGGACAGGAGTGTGAGTCGGCGAACGAGGGAAGCGGCCGAAGGGAAGAACAGAGGGGGGAGGGAGGGAGGGAGGTGGTCACAGCAGAGCTTTGAGGCTTTTTATCCGCGAGAAAGAGAAAGGAAAGAGGTCCCCGACGCCTTGACTGGACCGAGAGAAAGAAAAAGAGTAAAAGCCAGTAAAAAGAGAAAAGTAAATGGATGAGTATATGTAAGAAAAGGAGTGAAAAGAATAAAAAAAAAAGTAAGAGAAAGAGAGGGAAAAAATGGAAAAAAAGGGATGGAAAAAATGAAGAGTAGGGTGGACGAATAGGGGGTTGGTGGGGCGAGGAGTAACGCAGGAGCAAAAGGCAGAAAACACCGGTAGGCAGTTTTGTAGCTGTTTTTATCAGCTTCTGGGCATCGGGGGTCCAGGAGCGAGTGGAAGCAGCCGGCCCGACGCCGGGACGCATCTTGGGGGGTTCCTCTGTGGGAACGTGCTACGTCTCTTTAGCGTATATACGCTTTATCGTCCTCTCTCTCTCTCTCTTTATCTCTTTCTCTCTTTCATTCTCTTCGCACACGTATGTAAAGTTCTCCATCTTTTTCCCTCCCTCCTCCTTCTCGTCCTCTTCGTACACGTACGCGGAGCAAAGACAACCATACCGCTGATGTGCTCTCTTCTTTCTCGTTTTTTCTCTCCTTTCCTTTTTTTTCGTTCAAATTTTTGTTTTCTCGGAGCTCTTTTTTCTTCTCGTTTTCGTTTTTTTTTCTCCTCGTCTCTCGTACCCTTTCGACTCTTCTCTCCCTTTCTTCGTCTAATGTTTTTTTTTCTCTCGGGCTTCTTACACTTCGTCTCGACTCCCTGCAAAAGACGAGTGCATCTCCTTTATTTCATTCCCCTGTTTTTTTTTGTCCAGCCTTATTTTCGCCTCTTTTTCTCGCTGAATGGTTCTCTCTCGGTGCTCTCCGCTTTCGAGGTCCCAAGCGAATATACTGTGTGTGTTTATAATGTATATGTATATACGCTTGCACTTTGCTCACTCTCGATTCCTCTTTCCTCGCTTCCTTCTTCTTCGCGCTTTGTCCTCGTTTTTCTTCAGCGTATTATATGCTTCTTTTTTTCTAATTTTTTTCTTTCTTACTCCACTTCTTATTTTTGTACATCTATTTCTTCATTTTTTTCTATTTCTTACTCTCCAGCTTCTATTCTTTTTCCGTTTCTACTTCTACTCTCACTCCTTTTTCTACTTTGCTTTCTGCTCGATCTCATTACACTTTCTTATTTTCTTCTTCTTATGTTAATCAATCTCATTATAATCCATTGTTATCTCAAGTTCTCTCTTCTTTTTGTCTAATACAGTTGTCTAAGGCATAAAGATAAATCTTATCTAATCTTCTATACTGATATTATTTCGCTTTTCTTTATGTATACATTATTTACTAGTTTGATTTTTTTTTCATTTTGCCTTCCATTCTACTTTTATTTTCACTTTTACTATTTACTTTATTGTCAAAATTCTGTTTTATTTCATTTCTAGCGATCACTCTGTTCTTTATTGTTTTTTTCTTTTTTTTTGTTAGTCTTTATCGGTTATTCTTTTTTTGGTCTGTCCTTTTGCTATTTCTACTTCGATTCTGGTTCCATATATTTACTTTCTCTATTTCTCTATTTTTTTGCTTCTATTCTTCTTTTATTTTTCAATGTTTCTTATCCTTTTTCCACTCATCCTTTTTCGCTATTCTCGTCGTTTTTTCTTTTTTCGTTTTTATAATTATGGGCTCTCTTTTCTGCCCACTTCCCATTCTTCTTTTTCTATGTTTCTTCTCTTGATCCCATTTTAATCATCTACCTTTTCTTTCTGTTTCTTCGTCTTCCTATATACTTTATTCTATCCATTTTCTTTCGCTCCCCTTTTTAATTTTTGTATCTTTTTTTTAGTTTTACCTAATTTTTCTTCTCCCATTCTATAATTTTTTATTTTATTTTATATTTTTCTCCAAATATATTTTTGATTTTCTACTTTTTCTCGCTCTTTTTTCTCTTCTCTCTCTCTAGTCTTACTTCTTCTCGTTCTTTTCCATATTTTTTCTCCTCTCTCTTCTTCTTATTTCTGTCAATTCAATTTTTATTCTTCTTTCAATATTTTTCAATTTCCACTTTCTTTCGCTCCATTCTTTACGCATCTCTTCTCTCTAGCCTTACCTCTTCTCGTTCTTCTCCTCCATTTTTCCTTCTCTCTTTTCTTCTTTCCAGCTCATCGTCCACCATCTCTTCCTCTGTCTCTTTCTCCTCTTTCACTCTTTCCCGTTCATCGTTAATTCTCCTTTATTCTTCGTTTCTCTTTTATTTCCATTCTTTCTTCTCGACGTAAACTCTTCATTGTTTCTCTCTCGTTTCGTCTACCTGCCGAGGGTTATCGGGGTCACCCTCCGATATGCGCTGCCCTATATTTACGCACGACTAAAGAACACCCTCGGAAACGGTGGATTGGAAAGGGTGGGGGAGCGATCGAGGCCGAAACGGAGTAAAACAACGGAAGAAGAAAGAAGAGAAGAAGAGAGCAGCCCCGCGATGTATATAGCCTCTCATGAAAATGAGAGACGAACTCGCTCGGACCGCCGAGAAAAAATCACGAAAGTGAATACGTAGAAGAGCTCCATGAACGCCCGCTATATATTTTAAGGACTCGCCACAATGAAGCATCTTAGCGTAAGCTCGCTATTTCTTAGACTCATTTTTTATGTTACTTATTTTTTAATACTTAAGTATGTTCAATTCATTGTAAAATTATTCAGTCTTTTAAGATAGTTGCTTTGTCAAATTAAAAAAATAATGTATGTTTCTTCGAAATTATTAAAAAATGTTTATATATACTCAAAATATTAGTATAACATTTTAGCTAATTTTTAAAAAGATCTATCGCTTCGAATTAGAGAAATTTCGAATAGAATAGAGATTGTTTTTGCAATAAATACTTTTCAAAAATGCCACTAACAAATATTCTAATAATTCTTCCAGTTATAATTAACTTTCCAAAAAAGAACACAGCAAATTTAAATTTTTTGTGGATAGTTTAAACAAAGCTCAAAATATTTTTGTTAATTGAAAGCTTAAATTAATGAAAAAAAATCTCTCTGTAAAGTATTGTACAATTATGCCAATAATTTTCCAATAAATTTCATGAAACTCACTTCGGTAGTTTTTAAGAAAAGCTGGGAAGTAAAAGTGGACAAAAATTTCAAAAATATGTTTTGTATTCAATTATACGTAAGTCGTAATGTACACAGCAGATATTTTTCCAAACCTTTTTTATTTATAGTTGCAAATTTGATATAATTTTATATTACATATAGCGATATACATGTATATTAATAAATTTATTTTTATCGGTTTTATCACGTGTTTCTAGACTTTTATCATTGTATGTCATTAATATTTTTATCTTATCACTGTATTTATAAAGGATATGAAAAATAAATGTTTTCGTGATTTATTATATTAATGAAAATCGAGAAAAAATGGTGAAGATTGACGAAAAAATAAACTCGATGTGTACGAAGCTTGAATGGTGGGAGGAAGGCCAAAGCTCGATATATAGTCCGGGTGGTCGTTCTGGAACATTGTGTATACATAGCGGAGGAAGATCAAGAACTTCAAGGAGGTTCGATGAAGAAAAATCATGGATATCTCGGACTTCGAGCCACGAGACCAAGACGAAAAAACAACGGGGGGAATAAAAAGCGGAAGAAAAATGAGAAGACGAAACAATGGGGACTGACCGTATAAGTTCTTTGAAATCGTCCAAGGGAGGCCGAACAATTATTATTACCGAATTATCTCCGGAAATACTGTACTTATGTCGTCCCTTCTCTCTTCTATCGCAACGTTCATCCTCGACGATCACATCCTCGGGATTGTGAGAGAGAACCAGAGTTATCTCGGCAATGCAAAAGAAAGCAAAAAAATATAACACATAAAAGCACGATTGAAATAAAGTATATACATAAATACAAAAATAAAAATATAACATTGAAAAAATTATTAACAATAATTTACATACAAAAATTCCTTAAAAAATACATATAAGCCTTGTTGCCTAATGAATTGTCTTATTTCTATACTTAATTATTTTCAATTTCTTCAAATATACTGAAGACCATGATAATTCTTTTTCCTATCTTATATTTAAAAAAACATGAGCAGGCTTCTAATCGATTCATTGGAATAGAGAGCTTTATGCAGAGTGCATTAACTTTTGGCTAATCTCTATTCATTAAAAAATATTGAACGTGCGCTGCTTTGGAAATAATGACCTTGATGTTTGAATTATTCATTTTGTCTTGGAAAAATTTTCAGGAATTACCGATCATAAAGTCAATATCGTCGAGGACATGAAAAGATATCGTTACTTGAAATTTTGAGATTTTCCTATTTTCGATTCTTGAAAAATCAGGCTGGAGGTTTTCGAATACGCTAAATATTCTCAGCTCATGTGAAATAAACTTGCAACACAACGTTCTATTATTTATATCCAATATACCTGGACAGATACACCTGAATAGTTCGGGTATCGTAAACATTAAAAAAAAGAGAGAAAATTAATCGAGCGTAACGAGGAAAAATATTTTCAAATTTTCGTTAATCCCTTGGTCATTAGCGTTTCCATGGTGATTGGTCGAGGTCGAGGGAAAAATCAATTAAGGCCTTAATTGTTCGGTTTTATGACAAAATTTTGAATCAGTTGCCCGGTAGAAAGTGTCGGGGTAAGACGTGTCGGGTCTCGCCAGGTAGTTTGTTACCAAAAACCATTTTGTAGAAATTCGACAAATTCAATCGAGTGTCAGTTTCAGTAATCTTCAATATTACGAAAAGTGAATAGTTTAGTGTTTTTCGATATAATATCTTTTCAAAATACTTTTAAAATATGTCGGTGCGGGTGTATTTTATATTTAAAAAAAAGAGATGAAACCTCTAATCAGTTAATCGGAATAGAATGCATTATGCGAAGTTGTATGAAGTATGCGCCTAGAAGAACAGCAGAATATCCATTCAAACATGTCAAGAATGAAAAAGCGGCAGCGTTTTTGCTTGTGCTTCAAAAATCGAAAAAAAGACATTCCAAAAATTTTGCAAATTTCAAGTATTTAACGAACGAGTCTCGGTCATGTACAAATATACTTGAATAGTTCGGAGATCGTAAACATTTAAAAAAAGAGAAAGTTCGTCGGGCGTAACGAGGAAAAAACAATTCCAAATTTTCGAGAATATACATATATACCTCGATTATATGATATCCATTGTGATGCGTCGAGGTCGAGGAAAAAACCGAACTCGGCCGTGATTGTTCGGATTTTCGACTGAATTTGGAATCAGTAGACCGGTATAAAGTAAGACGTGTCGGGTCTTGCAAAATAGTTCATTATCGAAAAACATTTCGTTGCAATTTGACAAGTTCAATTGAGTGTCAGTTCCAGTGTAATTTTCAATCATACGAGAAGCGAATAGTATTTAGTTTTTCAAATTTATAATATCGTCTCGAAATACTTCAAAAAAATGTCGATGCGGATGAAAGTGCTGTCTAATTAATGCAAATAATCTCAATCCCTCTATTTTATTCTACATAGTATAATTTCAGTTTCATTAAATGTATGTAGTCTTTTAAATTCGAACGAACAGTTTTTTTAATGGCGGCGTTGCTTTGAATAATTAGATTTTTCACCATAAATTGTTAGTTCTATATATTTTTATTTATCCACATATACTCGATGGTCCGTTTTTTTAACTTGATTTTAAAAAATACAAAAAATATTGTGGTGAAGTGAAGTGCAAGACCCAGGGAACATATTGAGCAGAAAATTAGGAAGATTCGCATCGTCTCCATGAATCACCTTTAATAGAGCTGATTTCGTCAAAAGGTAAGACATCGCAAATTGACATTTTTATGGGTCTACGAGACTCAGTGTGACTCGCTAAATTTGTTGCAATTTTTTTTCGATCTTAAAAGCCTATTCGAGCGGAAATTTCCCGTAGATAGCGAAAATGATAATTATTCGGGACGCAATCTAAAAATTCATATTGAAATATTCAAAAAACTGATCGAAAAATCAGTTTTTTAAATTTTTCAAGATGAATTCTTTTATTGTCTTTTATTTCAAGTTAGATACTTTTAAGATTTTTTCAAGTGTGCTGTTTACTGCTATATTGAAGAAAGCTGAAATAAAATCTTACTTTATTTTTATTATTACGAGCAGCAACGCAATAGTCTCAAAATATTTTTCAAAGAAAAATGCATTTTCAGTTTTAAGTAGATTTTGTATGCAGGGTTACAAGTTTGATTTGAAATCATATATCTTTTTTAATTATTTTCGAATCTTTGTGAAATTTTGAAAGAAAATATCTTCGAAATTATAAATAAAAAAAAATTTGATTTTTTGAAGTTACTAATTGACTCTAATTCCTTGAGTGACTTGAAAAAAATCAAGCCTGGAAGATTTAATGGGCAACGAGGACATTAGAGCCCATTATTCATCTCTTAATTTTTTTTTGTGGATTTAATTTTTTTCTCTCTTCCAAGGGAAGATTCCCATGCGAGTGTTTTGTGCATTCGAGAGAACGAAAGGAGACAAATGTGTCCTTTCGTCGACGTCACGAAAGGGCTGACCTCTGTTTTTCCATTCGAAAGTCACACGATTTTGCGGCGGGAGAAACGGGTGCGGAAAAAGAACGTTTCTCCCCGCGACCCATTCTGACGTCTTTTCGTATACAGAATTCCCTTCTTTTTCTCACTCCCTGCTTTTTTTTTACTGACGTAAAATGAAACTCGAGCCTTTGCCCAGAAAAAATCTCTTTTTTTCTCCCAGTTTCTCTCTTTCTCTCCGCACACTCGCGTTTTTAGGGGGAACGACGTCGGGCTCGTCCGCATATGCAGATGCGAGAAATAACGTGAGAGCGAAACGAGCTTTCGAAAAGACCCGATGCGAATCAATTAATTTTCGGATCAACAAAGTTCCTCATATACACTCGAATTTTTTTCGTTGCTTTTCGCATACAAGGGATCTTCTTTTTTTCTCACTATTTTGTGACTTGGCGGAGATGTCTTTCCGGTTTTTCGTATTATCCGGAGTTTTGGCTCTCTCGAAATTAAGCTTCAAAAAAATTTGGATTTTTTTGTCAACTTCGCTGATTCATTCAAGAATTCTTTATCACGATATTATACTTTTTATTTTGGTGAATATATTTGAAATTATTTAAAGGTCGTTGTAACGATATATAAATATAATTAGACTAAAATCTTAAATTAAAACTTTTTGATGAAATTTTGCAAGAACTTTTGAAGGGTAATTTTGATGAGAAATTTCAATGTAAAATATGTTATTTTATTTATGAATGGATGTTTGATAGAAATTGAAAGTAATTAACGATTATGCATCTGAGAAAAGTTTTGGTCAACTATTGAATTATTTATCAACGAGTAACATGAAGTCATAAAAAACGTAAGTTATAGAAATAATTATCGAAAAATATGCAATTTGATTATGAAATGACGTGTCAACCTCAAAAAACCATACCAGCTGATATCGTCGAATTAATTTAATCAATTTTCAACGAAATATTCACCTGCATATATTTAGCAGCACGTATAACTTTAAAAATTGAAATAACTTTTGAATATTGTTATTTTTTCACGACCCTAAAGCTTTATTAACAATAATTAAACATTAATCTGTTTCGAAAAGGTTTTTATGTGTGATATTAATAACAAAAATAAACTTCTTTCTCGATTATTCATCAAATTAAAATAATTGAATTTAATTATTCTTGAATAATGACAATTTGTTTTGGTTTGTCTCCTGGTTTTGATCGATAGGAAAACGTCGTTATATCTGTCTCTCGTTGAACAGGTGAAAATGTCTCAACGTTCCATTTATCATGCGGAATTGCTCAAGCATATTATTTATCGGTAATTTAGCTCAACAATGAAGAATAGAGAAAAATGAAGGGGCGCGAGGTGAGACGGAACGAATTTTCCATCGCCCACGGGGACAAGAACTTTATTCATATCGTCGTTGCTCGTGTTCGCGATAAATCCATCCTTCTCTCCACTCAGGACGAATTAACAAGTTGGAGAAAAAAATAGGCGCGTGTGCGAGAGCAGAAGAAAAAACCGACAAGTTGTAACGACAAGGAAGGACTTTCTCAATCTCTGGGGAAAACCAGATCCTATATCCATTTGCCAGCGCATGCAACCGAGTCTCTCTCTCCCTCTCTCTCTCTCTCTCTCTTTCCATCTCTTGTTTTCTCGTTCGAGTGCACTTACGATCCCTGCTCGTGCAATACCTTCTGATTTACTATCGCGGATTTGCTCCGCTATCCGTCAACAAATCTTTTCTTATCTCCAACAATTTTACATTTTAAAAATTATACTCACTAAATCCCGATTTTTCGTCACTTTTACCAGAGTATACGTGTGGCTAGCCGAAACATGCACTTTATAATTCGTTATTAATTCAATTAACTCAAATCCACTGAAACTTTTGGAGAAAACAAAACTTCATAATTTCAAGTTACACTCGAAATTTTCAAGTATATTTATCTAATTAAATAATACTTACATAATTTTTTTTCCTTAATTTTAATTTTAAAAAATTACAATGAATAAATATTTGAAAAATCAAAATATTGAGATACAGTTAATTTGATAAAAACATGAAAAGTTGATTATTCGAAAAATTGGGCTCGAAAAGTATTGATGCAGCAAAAAAATTTTACATTAAAAAATTACCCACTAAATCCCGATGTTTCGTCACTTTTACCAGAGTACTTGTGACAAGTTATCAACTATCAACTAGAATAAACGAAACTCTAAATTCAAGTTACACTCGAGTTTTTCGAGTTTATTTATGTAATAGAATCATATTTAGATATTGTTTTATATATTTTAATAAAAAATAAAAATAGCAATGAATAAATATTTAAAAAATCATAATATTTTTATAAAATTATTTCAATCAAAAAATGAAAAGTTGATTATGGAAAAATGTGGTTCGAAAAGTAATGATGAGGCAAAAAAAAGTATTTAATAAAATGTTTTCTGACGTAACGTTAATGCAGGGAAAAAAAAGAATATTCATAAAAGACGCAAATAACATGCAATATGGTGCTGTTTGCCTAAATTATAGGTATCAAAATTCGAGGGAGAGAGAGTGGAGGATTGTTCTCATGCAACGACCGAGAGCGAGGAAAGTAATGGTCAAGTCAAGCGAGACTGTAAAATTGCAAGCGTTCAAACGCAGACATACGAATGCGCGAAGAGTCTTTTTCGTATACGACGCTTATTCGTACACGTGGAATTGAGTAGCACCCAAAAGAATAAAGCGACTCGAGATTGTACAAGAGGGCAAACTATCCGCAAGCAAATACAATTTATCGGCTTATTGTTTGACGCTTGTATCGCTTAAAACGCGTTCGCAACTTCGAGTCACTGCGAACCTGATTTTCCTCTCGTCCCATTCAATCTTCGTTACGATCTTCCTCATATTTCACAAGCTAACTAATTTCTCATACACATTTTGAAATGTATTTAGCTACACACCAAAAAAACAATTTACATCGTAAATTATTATGGCATAAATTTAATTTCTACAAATATACAATTCATAAATTATAAAATTATATACGGAAGTTGAAGAAAGTTTATACCCAAATACACATTAACTTAAATTGTATTACATTTACGATTAAAAAATCTTGAAAATTGTTGGTATTTTTAATGTTTGTTTTTTTTTTCACCTGCATTAAGGCTGAAATATATAAATATTCTCAACATAAAAATAGACGCAAAATTTGGTCAAGTTTAGGAGAATAGTGATGTGATAGTTTATGTGATATTGTTCAAAAAAATTAGCATACATTTTCATGGGATTTTATAGTTTTCAAAATATAATCATGTAAATGATCAAGAAGACGATGAGAAATAATAAAAAATTGAAGATTTATGTCTCTAAGTATTAGGAAAAATTTCTGCAAAATAAATAATCCAAAAATTATTATATCTTAATTGTTATAGTTTAATGATAAATTAATAGGGTGATAAAAAAAATGACTAATTTTATTTTTTGCGGGCACACGCTTAATATCTTCGGAATGATAAAAAAAGAAGCCACACCAAATTTCAGCCCTTTGAAAAATTTTTTAGAGGTGGCGATTTTCAATTTTTTATTTTCCATTTAAATAATATTGGAAATTTTTTTGTTTCATTCGAAATTTAGTAACTCAATAACGGAGTAATTCACATATATGCTTTTACATATTTTTGTAAAAAATTCGACGCACTACAAAAAAGGTCTCTTGTAATTTTACGATATATTGACTCCTGCAAAAGTTATTCACGATTAAAGTAAAAATTACGTAAAAATTCCCTTTTATATGTGTAAATCTGCATAAAATTAATATAATGTAAATATTTCAACTAATTAATACAGTGAAAAAATGTCCTAGTAATTTTGTATACATTTAGTATTTTAAAAAATAACTCACCTCAATATTTATCTATAAAAAAAAATTATGGTATTGTATGTGATAATATTGCTATAGTAAGTAGTAAAAATTTTTATTTTTAAAGTTATAAAACGATTGAATGACGTAATTTTGTACCACTTAAAATTTTTTACAAAAAAACCTATAATATTTTCGAGGGTTATGTAGATTTATATACCTGTAAAGGTTAATTTTTACACAATTTTAACTTTAATCTTGAATAATTTTTGAAGGATTCAATGTTATTTAAATGGGAAGAAAAAAATTGAAAATCGCCACCTCTTAATAAATAAATAAATAAATAGCTAAATTAATAAAATAAAAAATAAAATTTTTTTGGACCACCCTAATGATTAACTGAAAATTTTTCCTCAAAAAAAAAAATATTCGATATATTAAAATTAAAAGTTCAGTGATTTAGTACTTGTGTGGCAAATAATTAAACCTCATAATATCCTATAGTGAATGCGTGCGATAGTTTACATATTGTTTGAGAGTTACATCCCTATAAAAATCTATTTATTTTTCTCTATAAAAGAATGCATACTGATGATTTCTTACGAACACTTGGTTTAAAAAAATTTATTTCAATAGGATATTTTTTGCCTTATTAATTAATAACGATTTCTTGGCAATTTGCTATCAGGAAGCTGAAATAATAATCTACAACGTAAAAAAAGTTGAATATTTTGATAATATTTCCTTATAAACGAAAATTTCTGGCTGTCTAATAAAATGTTTTTGAATAATACCTATAATCACAATCTCGAATAATTATTATCCAGTGTGCCAGAATGGAAGAAGTATGCGATCGTTAGTCACTGATTCGAGGTGACGAAAAAAATATTTCAGGTCCTCGTCACCGAGTCTGGATGAAGCTGATAATAAAAAGCGCAGATAGTCTCTCGTTGAGTAAAAAATCGGATTGTCCAACGGTCGGGAAAGTGTGAATACGTCACGGTGTCCGGCAAGGTGTCCTGGAATCCATTTCACAATCGGTTCTCGCGAGCTGATATAACGAGAGAATTGCGCACGGGGCGTCGGGAGGGCAAACAAGGCGGGAGTGGCGGGAAAAACTATTTAGAATCGTCAAGTCGTAAGTCACAAAGGGCCATTGTCTCTAATTTTTTCAATTACTTTCCAACGTTTTTTTTTTCGTCTACTGCAACGGATCGCACGCTCGCAGTTGTAATCTCTATGAGAGAAAAGGCGAGGAGGAAAAAAAGAGATAGTTTCTTGCAAAAACCACCCACGCGAAATACTTTCGTCGGTGAGATTCCGTCGAAGCTTTTCTCGTGACAAAGACGATTACGTGCCTCAATCTTTATTTTCCAGACTTTTCTTTTTCTTCCATTTTTTTCTCCGATTCGTTGAGAATTTTTTCGCGATCGAGAATCCTCTTTTCCATGAACTATTCCAACGATGCAGCGCTTCACATATATTTAATGCTTCGATATTAATCATCCCTCGACTCATTCATGTAAGGATAAACAAATGAAAATTCAATCCGTACTGAGTACATTTACGCACGAAAGAAAAAAAAAATCATTGGGGCTTTTATTTATCGTGAAACGAGTTTCGATTACTTTTTTTCAAATATTCTTTAAATGTAAATTTTATTGAAACTCAATTAAATTTGCATTTGGAAAATATGAAAGTATAATAAAAACAATTTTTATGTGAAAATAATTTAAATTTAATCGAGTCGACAGGCTATTAAGACATTGAAATTTTTAGTATCGTTTTATTTTTAACAATATTCGTTTTTTTATCTTGAAAAGAAAACGAAAAAATGGAATGGATAAATGAAAACCTGTTTGAAAATATATAATATTGTTCCATACATTTTTAAAGTGAATAACATTTTATTTTATATTTATTTTATGTTAACTATTATTCTGGTGTAACTTTTTTGAAATATTTTTTTCAATTCATTACACACAGGGTATATAAAAAATATTGTAGAGGAAACAAAATTTTCATATATTCCTACATAGTTTTTTGTTTAAGTATAGTAAATTTTTTACAGTTTGAATAAAACGTGAGTTATGCAGTTTAAACTATTCATTTATTGGTCGAATTGTAATATCAGTGTTTTAGGAAGAAGAACGAGAAGTTTCAGTAAAAGGGAAGAAAAAGTTTAAGTAGTTTAAGTATTACAGTTTAACTATTCATTTATTAGTCGAATTATAATATCAGTGTTTTAGGAAGCAGAACGAAAAGTTTCAGTATAAGGGAAGAAAAAGTTTAAGTATAGTTTAAGTATTCGATTATTGGTCGAATTACAATATCAGTGTTTTAGGAAGAAGAACGAGAAGTTTCAATATAAAAGAGAAGAAAAAGTTTGAGTAGTTTAAGTATAGCAGTTTAACTATTAATTTATTGGTCGAATTATAATATCCGTGTTTTAGAAAGAATAACGAGAAGTTTCAGTACAGAAGAAAAGAAAAAAGCATCAAGAAATCGGAAGAAACGAGGCGTACGTAGAAAAAGTCTGAGGATAGGAAAAATAGAGTATAGAGGAACTCGATCGAGACGAAATCTCGGAGTCACGCCCACGCGAATTCTCGCGAGCAACGAGTGCGAATCCGTTCGCGTTGCGAGAATCCATAAGACACGTTCGAGAGTTTATTGTATCAACGTTGAAATATTTCTCCGTGGTACACGGGAGAGGACAGGGAGTGAGAGAGAGAGAGAGAGAGAGAGGGAAAGGGAGAGAAAAAAAGCATCCTGGAAGGCGCTCTTGTCAAGCGAAACGTCAAAGCACCCCGGATTTGTGTAACGATCCTTCGCCCTGATCCAATTCTCGGGCTTTCATACACGCTCGACTTTATTAGCGCATACGTCAATGAGCTAATGAGCCTCGCTGTATTCTTGCACGAGAAATTCCATCGCGGCGTTTATTGCTGCAATTTCAATTTTCTTCAGCTACGACGTTGCTCACCGTCCAATCAATTTATTTGTCTCTCCGAAATGTCGCATATAAACATCATTTGAATCATCAGCATACATTTTTAAATATTTTTTTTACCAAACCATTAATTAGTCTACCAAATTATATTTATTTTCGACGATTCTTCATTAAATTAATTTTTTTTAATAAAATTTTATTTAAAATGTTTTTTTAGATTTTTTTCAAATCAAGTTTAAAATGTAATTTGTGAAATTTTTATTTTCTATTCCAATTTCTTAAACAAGTGACCATTTAACCTTAACAATTTTTTTTGCCAGCTTTTTTCTCTCATTCACATATCATATCTTTTAATCGTATCAGATTCAATTAATCAAGTGCTTATTTTTATTTTACATATACAAATAATGGTTGAATAATAAATAAATCAGAATTATAAAATGTAAGTAAATTGAATGCTGATAAAATTAAATTATCACTTGTTAGAGAAGTTGTATGTATGGAAAATACGAGACTTTCTTCGTTGGGATTCAGGAAAACGAAAAAATACAGTGATGTGTCAAATGTCATGGATTTAACATAGGTGACCCTCGGACGAAACGTATTAAAAAAGGGGCACAAAAAATATCCAAATACGAAGAGAATTCCATCTCGAGTTCAAAAATTTACGCCTGAATTTCATGTGCGAATACGATTTCTCTCTTTTTCTCTTGATATCTCGATGCTGGCATAAAAAGTGGATAAAGCGAGAAATTCAAGATAATCGTGAGTCACGGTGGTTCGCCAAAGGTCAAGCTCAAAGACGTGGGAATTTCTCAAATATTGCGTATTATCTGTTTTCATTAACAATTTTATTTTCAATAATAATAATAACAACAACGATGCAAGAATCATCTCGTTATTTTGATCATTCAATGGGTGCGTGTCATTTTCAGAATTTTTTAATTTTAGCTGAATGTTTCCTGATAATTAAAAAAAAACCATGCCATCAATAAAAAAAGTATGTCATTTCATCGATTATTGATCATGGCTTATAAGAAATTATAAATATTTTTTCTTCATATTTTTATTTATATATTTTTTTGGATAATAAGTAAAAATCAAAGGATTGCAATTCACATCCAACAAAAATTTTTTTAACCAAAAAAGTGCTTTATTAATGATTGTAATAATGATTCGAGATTATTTTCGTTCGTTGGATAATTAAACAAGTGACTATAATTCTCAAACTTTCAATTTTAGCTTCTTTACGTAAAAATTGTGTCATATTGAAAAAAAGTGTGTCGAATTATTGATATACTGCTTAAAAGAAGTATAACCATTTTTATTTTTTATCTATTTTTTTTCCTAAGGATAATTTACCTCAAATTAAGAATAAAAAATCGATAAAAAAGTGCGGTAATAACAGACGTTACAACATTAATCGAGTGTATCAACGTTTGACAACTTGACAGTCGACGGGAGACGATACGAAACGATCTTCGAGTCGTCTGGCGGAATGAAAAATCGGAATGGACGAAGGTGAGACATCAGAAAGGACGTGCAAAGAGTTTAACGGCTAATAAGGCGCTTTTTTCCTCGAGTATTCGAATACAGAAAAAAATATAAATATAGACGAGCATCTCACGAAACGAGAAATAGAAAGAAAGAGAACGAGAGGAAAAAACGAGAGAAAAATGACATCTAGCGTGAGAAAGAGAGAATGAAATAGATGATTTCATTTAATTTGATTTATTATCATGATTTAAAGACCGATTAGATAACAAAGTTATATGAAGTATTAAAATAAACAATTGCACAATCATTAAAAAAATTGAATAAAAAGATTCAATTATTATAATTAGCATTGTTCATAGTTCAGATAACATGGAATTTCGGTGATAGTAATATTGAAAATTTTCCTTCATTCGGTATAGTACGGCGTTGGTTTTAAAATACTATATAATTTTATGACCCGATAACAGAAAAATGATCATCAATAGAAAATTAACGTTTTATTATTATAATTGTGAAATTTTTAAGAAACTGGATACGATACATTTTTCTGTATTCTTTCATTATTGTGGGAATCAAGTATTCTATAAATGTTTCAATCTGCAGAGTAAAAAATGAAGTTTTTTAAAAATTTGAAGCACTCACGACTTTTTAATTAATAGTAAGTGGAAACGATATAGGTGTCCTAAATATTTAGATTCTTGAAGGTGGCCATGCTGTTATAAGTACCATTAGATAAAAATCTTAAATTATTATATGTTGTTGCATTAATGAGCAATAAGAAAAGAAATTTTGTAGAGGTCTTTGACCATTTGATCGAGTAATTTTATTTCAAAGTGTATGATATTTTATCATGAGGCTTTACAGCTGAATGCTCAACGTTTTTTATCGAATTAACAAAAAATTTACAAACAAACAACTGACAAGAGTTTTGGTAAATTTTTAAATTAATTATCCTGGGTCATCGAGGTAATTATCGAAAAACATGCAAGTGACGAAGAAAAATATATGTCAACTTAAAAAAAAAACAACGCCAGCTAATAACCATGAAAGTTTGTTTGACCAACTTTCAACGAAATATTTATATTTAAGTATTTAATTGATCACAATTTTTTTACGTATTTTCTTTACTTATTGTAAATATTTTTTAATTTATTTATTCATTTTTTTATTTATCTTATTATAAGAATCAAGAGTCGTGGTAGCGACTCGTGGCCAATACATTTACAGTCGAGAGCAGTTGCGACTCTTATATTATCCTCAAATCGAAGAATTTTGACAAATTTTGACCGTTCCATGTTTTCAATAATTAATATATTAAATTGATTGTAGGGTTGGAGAAAATTCGGTAAAAACCAGTATTTTCGATTTTTTTTTAAACAAGTTAACTATACTTACGATTTACGCGATTAGATGCTGAAGTTTCGATTTTATCAAAAAAATTTTCTATCAATTTTGTTTTTTTTTTGCAACCGCTACTGCACAAAGTTAGGTGTTTTCCCACCCATATAGATTAACAAAAAGTCAAAATTTTTTTGACAAGTTCAAACGTCACCGTTCAAAAAAAATAAAGTCAAATGGTCCCGAAAACAGTACTCTCGTATTGTAAAAAGTGATGCAAGTACATTTATAAATTAAATGTAATTGTTGAGGAAAAATTGATGAAAAATTATTTGGGAGTGCAACTTGCCGAGTTTTTTTAATTTATTATTATAACAACAAAAACTTCCATTAACTCAACAATAAGTTATTGTTGTCCTAAAGAACTTTTTACAGTACGAGAGTACACTATTTTCAATAATATTCTAAATCATTTATTCATGAATAAATATAACTTAAAATATATTTGATTAGGCGATGCGCGATGCGATGCGACACGCGCTTCGCGCAGGCTAATTTTTGCTTACATACAACAATTTTGACGTTTTGAGGATCTGTCAGTTTATCTTTTATGAACTGTCAGTTTACATCAATGAATTTGGTGACAATCACTATATATGGAAACAAAACGAAATTTTCGAGAGCCAATCGGAATCTCGGAAGGTCTATTTCATTTTAAGCCTGACAGTTCTACTTTATAAATAAGGACTATAGGCGATGCTGGCTTCTATTCCCAAACTCAATTGTGACACCAATTGTCAAATTGATTTTTATAAAATCTGTCAGTTTATCATTTACGATGAACTGTTAGATTACATCTATGAATTTGATTGCAATCATGCACCATGGAAACAAAACAAGATTTTCGAGAGTCAATCAGAATCTTGGAAGGTCTATTTCATTCTAATTATGACAGTTCTACTTTATAAATAAGGAAGAATTTGCAAATAATATAAGTAAACAATATAAATATTTGTTTAATAAGTAAACAATAATCAAAAAATTTTTTCGGAAAAAATGATGATTACAAATATATTTACGATATTGGGAAGCGTCACGATCCTCTTAACAAATGGAAGTTGAGCATTATTAACAGAAGTGTGTTGAGGAGAGTCAAGATTGATTTGAGAAGAAAATACGCGAGAGGAGAAAGAGAGAGAGAGAGAGAGAAAGGCTGCGAGCGAGCGTCGTGGTAGAAAAACAAGGAAAAGAGAAGTAAGAAGGAGAAGTGGTGGCGGCGATGGTGGTGGGTGGATCGGTCGGTTCGGTGGCTGGCTCGCTCGCGCGCGTGCAGCGATCGCGCATGCGCCTTTCGCTCGCTTAGTAGGTCGTGGAGGTTCGCGCTCGGGGAAGCCGCTCGCTCGACTGGCCTCAACCCGTTCAGTCACACGTAGGCCTCCGCTAGGAAAGACCCGCGTGCCCGCGAGACGAGTTGACCCAACGAGCGAGCGAGACACCGAGGAAGGGAAGAAGAGAACAAGGAAAAAAAAACGAAGGAGCTCGTCCGTTCGCCGGCTCCTCGCGATATTTCCCTGCGCGATTTATCCGTAAATTTCACCTCCGTTACGAAAAAGCGACGTCAGGAAGCAACGTTCGGAAGCAACCGAGAGACAGATCGATCGACAGAACGGAAAAAAAGACTGTTTTGTGAACCCAGTGACTCGATTTATCGAAATCGCTGAATGTGAACTCGCGCGAGCGCGGTCCCGTCGTCTTCACGGGCTCGTTTTTCGGCGAACGACGAATGACAGTTGACACGTGACGGAAGCACGTGGCCGACATTCCCGGCTCGTCATTTCCGCGCTCGTTCCTCATCGTGTTGTTTTTTTTATTGTTGTTGTTGTTGTTTTTGTTGTTTTTGTTGTTGTTGTTTAATCGTCGCTCGTTCGCCTCCTCGCGCGTGCCGAGAGTGCGTACGGGCTGGCAAAATTTCGTTTGTTTTCGCGAGTGCGCACGCGAACGCTCAGCAGCGCGCGACGAGACTCGCACCGGGATCCGACACGCGTCTCCGATTGTTATCGTCGATTTCGCGTTTCACCGCCGGACTCCGAACATAACGAGAAACAACGAGAATCGTCACGATGGTTTATCATGGTGGATTCGACATGGACACGGTGAGTTTTGCTTCTTCCTCTCTTATTTATTCGCTTTTTATCAGAATTCGTTGACCTAATAATTTTTTAACAAAATAATACATATATATTTATATTTGTCCATTTTTTTTTTCAAAAAAGTTGTACTTTTTGTTTTTATATCTTTGGGTGACAAGCATTTCTTTTGGTCCTTGAATTTTTGTGTCAATCGTAAAGAAATAGTAAACGAATGTTAAAAAAAACAAATATTACCTAATAATTTTTTAACAAAATATATTTACATTTGTTCATTTTTTTTCAATGAAGTACGTTTTGTTTTTATATCTTTGGGTGACAAGCATTTCTTTTGATCCTTGAATTTTTGTGTCAAAGGTAAAGAAATAATAAACGAATGTTAAAAAAAACAAATATTACCGAGAAATCAACACGGATGTATAGAGAAAGGTTTAAACAAAATATCATCACGCGACCTGCATTTTCATCGACTCGAATTGTTTTCTTACAAAGTAAATAATAAGGTCACTAAAAAAATTTTATCGTTCGGAATAAATTGTTTGTTTGATGAATAATTATTTTCGTGATAAATTTTTGAAAAAGAAAGCATTGAAAATTAGATTCATTTGTTGTTGTCGTGGTGAAAATTTGCTAGATACTTTTTTCTACTTCTTGGGAATTAAGAATGTAGAAAAATAAATAAAATAAGGCGAAGAATAGAGAGAGAGAGAATGACAGCAGGGGCGTGACACGGTAGCCGATCTCGGGAATGAATCCGTGCACCGCAAAGTAGTAGTGGACAGTGCGTTGTCTGACCCAGTCGCGTCGAGTTTGCGGCTTAGCGGAGAAATCTCGAAGAATCGCTGGAAAGTCGCTATTTACTGTGGTCTATAAGGCGCTTTTCCTCAGGCGATTAATTTCCTCGCTCGAAAATAAAATACGCGACGCTACGGAGAAGAAGCGTAGAAATTTTATTATCCTCGTCGGATTATCCGAAATATTCCTCGCTCGCGTCCAACATATTTCACATGCAAATACACAATCAAATTTAAATAATCATTTCATTCGCCTGGAAACATTAATCGATAAGTTTTCCTCATTTCAAACTGTTTTAAAACAAAAATGTGTCATAAACTCAGTCCAAACAATTATAATTAGATGATATAAATGATTTTAGAAAAATCTACAAATTTGTTCAAGAATATACATCCATGCAACACGAACCACGATAAAATGATAAAAATAAAAATTCTTTGTCGTTGAATTCCAAACGTGTACATTGCAAAACGTTTCCTCGATTTATACATGAAGGCATATATACACGAAACTTGTTTCCGGAATAAATTTGAATGCGAGATGCGTTGAAAAAAAAAATTCATCAAATCGTCAACGGATCCCAAAATTTCAGATCGCAGAGAGTAAATAATAAATTATTTGATTCATCGAACAACAACACGATAGAAACGTTTCTAGCGAATATAATCTATTACGAGGATTCAACGTCGTCACTTTCCAAAGTGTTCTATGATGTCACGCGCATTCTTGTATAGAAAAAAAAAGAACAAATTAAAATAAGATGGAAAAAAAGTAGGAGAATAAGAAGAAGAAGAAGAATAAAAGAAGAGGCTCGCAAGGTCTCGTGATATCGGCGTGTTTTTTCTCTCGCTCTGGCCGCTCTCGAGAAATACTCCAATAATATACGAACAACAAACTCGTCAGGTAGACGTGACGTCACGAGGAGAGATGCAAGGAACAAAGTTGCGCCCTCGAATCCACTCCGCTCCTTCGTTCGTCATTTCTTCGTTTCTCTTAATATCCTCGCTAATTCCTCCCCCCTTAAATCTCTAATGAAAAGGTCAAAGGCTTTTTACGAGGTCTCGTTCTGCAATCGTTAACATCGCTCGTAAATCCGAGCATTTTATTCACTCTTTATTATTCTTAATTCTTTATAAAATGTTTATCCGCTCGTGTTCGATTACTTTCTCCTCTGTTTCATTTCTCGATTCTCGAGCAATAAATTTATTTTTATTTTCTTCGAATTGTTCGGTTATATTTATACTCTTTTTCTTCATTCGTCCAATTTTTTGTTTTTTATTCGTGTACGTACACGACGACGCATTTATTCGCGCGATAGAACGAAGTCGCCGTTTGTCTGGGACGCGGAAGGCTATAACTTTCGAATCTACCGCTGCGCGCTCGCTTCTTGCGCGGCCGCGAACTCACCGACGCGTTCCCTGACTCCTGCAGCGGCCTCATCGTCCAATCTGCTCTCTCTCCGTGCATGATGCGATGGAAAATTTTCATGTCCGCGAAACATTATCAGCTCTCCTTGTTTACCCGCTTCTCGCATATTTTCTTCTTCTTCTTCTTTCTTTTTTTTTTCACTCTTAAAAATATTTTGCTCCCCTGAAAATCATGAATCGGAGAGTATATTTTTGTTTACTCCGCTCGAGTTATCGGTGAAACTCTCGGACATGTTTTTATCTCTCGCGAACCCGTGCGAAATTTAAATTTTTTGAAAATTTTAATTAACGAGCCGAAAAGTTAACGATGCTACATTTTATTGGATCTCGAACGAATTTATTTTATTTTTTTAATGTAGCGTAGACAATTTGCTCTTGGACTCTGATAAAAAGTATTCTCTGAGAGGAAAGATAAGATTTAGTCGAATGCATATATTTAATAGATGCAGATTGACTCATTCAATTTCAGCGTAATCGAAGTGATTCTTGTGCGCAAAACATAAATATTTATTCAAATACATTTTAATTGCATAGATACACTTTTATGTTTGTCTACAATTTAATTTTATCGAGTCAACGTGCGTTTCACCGCCCTTGAGACTCGACTCAATTGATTTAAATCAAATTTAGTTAATTAATTTAGTCAATTCAACTTCCTTAGTACGATTCGAAATAAATTTTATTTCAACTTATGGATGACACTCGCTGATGTAATTTCAAGTGAATTTTAATCATTTTTTTGAACGCATTATAGTCTAATGAAATAAAAATATTTCTATTTAATACGTTCAGTTTCAAAATAAATAATTGATAATTTATGTCAGTGGGTGAATTTTACATAAATATTTATTTGTATAAATGTTAAATGCATAAATAAACTTTTATATATTTGAAAAATCATAAATATAATTGAAACAACCATTTATAAGTAAAATTCACTAATTATTTAGTTAAAGTATAAATAAAAATTTGATGAATATATTTTTATAACAAAATCTTTTATGTTTTGAATGAATTACATACTTTGGTGAATCGTGTTCATTGAATGAAATATTTAATCCTGGAAACAAGAAATTGTACTTTCCTGAGTCAACTATATAGATGCATTTCGCTGCCCGTGACCGCCAATTTAGTCGATTTTAACCGAGTTTCGTCGATTATTCGACTAAACGTTTTTTCTCAGTGTCTGGTCCCGCTCGTGCATCACTTATCGATTGTCCATTTCGAAAGAATTCGTTCTGCTTAATACCCAAACAAAATTAGATAACTCGAGGGGTCGTGGAAATGCTCCTCTTATCTTTCTTCTCATTCCACCCGGAGTATCTTCCTCTCCGTCTCCTCGGACTCTGGACCTATTTTTCAACAAATCAGTTTTCTCCGCGCTCTTCATTCAAATTAAACGTATTAATTTTCGTTCATTTTACGAAATATCATTCATTCAATGAACCTCTCTCTTTCCATTTACGAATATCGTAAAATATTTTTCAAAGATAAATCACAATCTCTATACGAAAGTTGATAAATATATTGCAAATTGAAAAAAAGAAGACAATTTCGTAGAGGTCATATCTTATTAAATTTTCAACAATTATCAATTCCCTAATTATATATGTGTATATACACCAGTCAAAAAATGTTACCTTCTCGTAGATTTATTTTAATTTTCATCGTTTATTCGTGTAATATTTTTTAAGTAAAGATGAACACGTTTCATTCGTAGTATTATTTATTCACGACACGTGTATCTTTTTTTTCTGTAGCTCGTGAAAAGTGTCACTCGGTGAAAGAGATGAGATAAAATTTTGCTCGTACATAGTATAAATTAGGGTGATTAAATAAACTTTTTATTCTTTTTTCATGGAAACAGGTTTGAAAGTTTTATATATACATAGAAAAGAAGGCTGTATATAATTGAACTCTTTATAAAAATATTAACAGGGGCGCATCGCACTTTTCGATTTTCCATAAGATTAATATGGGAACAGTTACGTTTTCTCTGTAAGATTTTTATAACTATCTAACGATACATGAGACATTAATAAAGTCGTAGCATATTTTTTTAGGAAATTGAACGCTCTACAAAAAAGTTCTTTTATGAATTTTTCGTTAATCTCACCATTTCAAAGATATTTGAGGTCAAAGTTGAAAAAATTGAAAAATGTATTATTTTTGCATTCTAAATCATTAAGTAGTGAGTAGAATGAAGTGGGCAATACATTGTTTTATAGGAAACTGACTGATCTTGAAAAATAGTCTCTTGTGTTTAGTCGATTAGATGAAGCAATAAGAAGATATTCGTATCTAAAGTTCAATGTTAACTGGTTTTCATACATTTTCATGAAATTTTAAAATACAACTTTAGACACGAATATCTTCTTAACGCTTCATCTAATCAACTAAACACAAGAGACCATTTTTGAAAATCAGTCAATTTCCTACAAAAAATGTTTTGCTCATTTTATTCTGCTCACTACTTAGTGATTTATGATGCAAAAATCATAATTTTTTCAATTTTTCAAACTTTGACCTCGAATATATTTAAAACGGTAAGAGTAACGAAAAATTCACAAGAGAACTTTTTTGTAGAGTGTTCAATTTCCTACAAAAATATGTTAGGATTTATTTGTCGATAGGTAGCCATAAAAATGTGTTGAAGAAAATGTAACTGTTAATCTTATGGAAAATCGAAAAGTGCGATTTGTTCCCTGTTAATATTTTTATAAACATCTGAATTATGTACAGCCTTCTTTTTATGCATAAATAAAACTTTGAAACCTGTTTCCGCGAAAAAAGAAAAAAAAAATTTTTGAATCACCCTATAGTATAGATAATATAGCGCCGTAAGAAAATATGAGGGGATAATTCGAAAATAATCGTATGAAAATGAAAATAATTCTCGAGTTTTTCTCGAAAATCTGTGAGTCACGGGCACGGCGACACTTTCTCGGAGAGTTCACTACCGCGTGGCAGAGAGTTCAAGACGGTTCACGGGTGTTGCTCGGTGGACAAGCGCTGGCTGAGACATGGCGGGAACGAAGACGACGACGACGAGCGAGGGAGCGAGGAGGAGAGAAAGAGCGTGCGTGCGAGCTTGCACGAGATAAGCCTCTGCGCCGCGAGCGAGAGAGCGCGCGAGTCCAATTAGCGAGCTAACGCCGGTCACGCCGAGAACTCCCTTTAAGGGTTGCGCGCTTCCCTTCGAGCAAACCGCGCTGACAACCAAATTCATATTATCGCCAAATACATCGCCGCGACAACACCAGATTCCCGTCGGCTATATCGCCCGACCAAGGAAATAATTCCGAATTAAAATTTCCTGGGAGAAAATACAAGGGTTTTCTTCAAGTCGATATATTACTGTAAACATAAATTTAGAAGAGCATTTTAGGGATTATTTTAGTAGTCACTGGAAACCAAATTTCGTTGGTCCAAAAAATTTTTGTACCGATACGTTATTCAATAATATTTTTTTTGCAAATTGAACTGAATTCTTTGTTGGTTTAATTAAAGTTTGATTATTTTTAATAAATAAGAGTGTTTTTTTTAAACGAAATATTTGCCAATGAAATTTATTTTCAGTATGATATAAAGTTTTTTTTTCGTACTGTATTTCGTTAAGTTTTATAAGAATGTACATAAAGTTGGATCATTGAGGGGGTGAATTTAAAAAGTTTCGAATTATTTTGGTTAGATTTTTGATATTCAAGTAGTTTCAAAATAGATGAAAAATCATTGTAATTAATTTTGATAATTCACTAAATTATTTCAGAATCATCAAACTTTGAGTTCTCAGAATCATATAACATTATTTTTTATGGAAATTTTGGATATTTGCCCTGAATATAAACAAGAAACGGTGAGATCACTTGCAAATTTATTTCATATGCTTGACGTATATTGAAATAAAACTTGAATTTTTTGTTGAATATACGACAAACGAAATATAATCCTTACAATATAAATAGTTTCGTTGATACATCTATTATATATTTAAAAAATGGAAACGTGTATTAATCAACTTACACTTCTTTTGCTCCATTTAAGAAAATAATTCATGCTCAGCAAATTTGCATTTTCCTTGTGGTGTTGATAATAAGTTTACAATTTTAAACTTTTAAATTTGTTTGAAAAATGCCATTTATCAACACTTTTTACAAAACGTACTGATACTTTCAAGATTGATATAATATTAGAAGACGTTTTTACGCTTCAACTCTCTCAAAGATTGAAACATGATATCAGTTTTTGAAATTTTTTCTAGCGAGAGTTTCATTTATTTAATTTTTTAACGGATGGCATCGGGTTCGTTGCGTCTTATCGTATCAGGAATTCTCGAATTCCAGGACAGGAAGAATCCTAGGTCAGTTATTCGTTTCGACGGTTCTCGAGATTTCAATACGAGAAAGAGATTCATCCGAAACGTCTGCGGACGTGACAGTTCCTCGAACAGGGTGCAACGACGGTAAAAGGAACAAACAAAGCAAAAAGGAAGCAAAAAAATAAAATAACAATTACTCGTTTCTGCAAAAATCTCGTATTTCTGTCTCTCGTGATCGGCCGTACTTTTTGCATTTTTTTTTTGTTTTTCTTTTTTGTTTTTCTTTTAGTTTGCGTTTACGTGTAAAAATGGTTTGGTCGTACGCGCGTGGTGTGTCTTTGTGCGGCGGTTACCCGACGTCCTTGCCAGGCCAATTCGAATCCTGATTCCTGTCCGAGGAGCGTGTTGCATTAGCGAGGGCGTGGCTCTTTCTCGGCCTTTCGGAATCGCTCTCCTTTTCCCCCCTCGTCCTCGCCGGCGAACCTTTAGCTCACCTCTCGCAAGTTTTCGAGCCCCCCGTTCGGCGATTCGATCGCGACGGAGAACGCGCCCGGAGGGGCAAGGAGGAGGTGAACGATTTGCACACTTTCCTGCGCCTGGGACTCTCGGTAATTGCGACAGAGACTCGTTTTCCACGCTGTGTATATACTGGACCCCTGCCTGCTTCACTTTTACGCCTCTCGCGACCTCGATTACTTTTTTACATTCATCTACCCTTTCCTCCCCTGTCTCCTCTCCTCCTCCTCTTCCCCATCGCCATTTTTCTCTCCACTATTTTTTTTCATTAGATTCTAAATATTTTCCATCATCGCATATCGAGCAATTTATATCGTCGCTGTCAACTTTCACCCTTGGCTTCATTTTTCCAGCTGCAGACACTTCACAGAGGAAATCTTGACGAGTCTGCTTGCCCATTTTTCACCGTTATATCGCTTTTTAGAACGAGGCAGCATTTTTTTCACTATTGAGAATAATGTTTGGTTGAATCGACTGAACGGGCGGTCACAGAGGGCGAACGAAATTTTTAGTTAATTTTATACGCGATATATTTTTTTAAATTTCAATCTATTGTTTATTTCCTTAGTGAAAATAAAAGACATATAGAAATAAAAATTTAGTTGAATTAAATAATTTTTGAATTAAATATATAGTTTATTACTTTAGTTGATTCAACTAAACTTTTTTTCCAGCATTTCTCCCAAAAATACAAAGCATTAAAATTAAAAAATTTTAATTTTAATGAAAATAAGACGTGTAGAGATTTATGCCGATTTTTTTCAAAGGTTCTCTTTTCCATCATTGAGTCTTTTGTCGCTGTCAATTTTCACTCTTGACATTTTTTCAATTGAATAAGTTTGCAGATAATATCATCAGGGAGATTCTGGGCTTATTTTTTCATTATCTTTTCAGAGAAAGTGATCATTTTCTTTCACTGTATAAAATTTATGAGAAGAATGCTGAAAACACGAAAGTATAAAAATGTCTATAAAACTGAGACATTCACGGCTCACGATGTTCAATCTTTTCTTCATTACTTTTCTTGTACTTTTATCTCTGACAGTAAGTGTTTTGATGCTGTCAACTTTCACCATCACGATCATTTTCCTACAGGTAGAAACAATTCAAAGAGAAAATTGATAGTATTCTGCGAGTCTTTTCTTAAAATATTTTACAATTTCATCAACTTTAATTAATTTTTCAAAATAATTTTTTATGTATTACATTAAATGATAAATACACGAGAAAAATGAAAAAATGAAAGAAAAAATAACTTTAAATAACCATTCAAGACTCGGTCTCCAATTTTTTTTCATCATTAATTTTCCCAGACTTTACTCTCCATCAAGTCTTTTATCGTTGTCAACTTTCCCCTCGTGTTCATTTTCCTAGCAACATAAATTCACATGGAAAATTCGAGACCATTTTTTCTCCATTAAATTGTCCATAAAAATAAATCCAGAAGAAAACTTACGTAGTTGTAACTCTAATAACATAATTGCGAAATAAAAATAAAAATAAATCAATGCAAAAACGCTATTAAAAGGACAATTCTTCAATAAGTAATATCTTTTTTATTCTAAAAGTTGATATGTTTAAATAAGTGCACGACAATAAGAATAAAAATTGGAATAAAAAATATACATATTTATAGAGAAGAATTTTTCTACAACTCTTTTTCTTTTCCTCTGAAGAGAGAGAGAAAAAAGTTGGAGATTCGCGTCAGTGAAAACACGTACAGGGGAATCCGATTCGTACAAAGTGCAAATGGCCCCTCGGTTAATTACACGCGCGCGCGCGCGCGTCTCATTATCCACGATCGTTATTTCTCTTCTCGCACGTACGCATTAACGTCCGAAGAGGCGAATTCTCGCTCTTTTTTTCCTCGGGCAATGGTCAGAAGAGGAGAGCCTGAGAAGAAATCCCAACATCATGGGAATTAAGGTAGTTCTATCGGTACAGTCAAATCAAAAGTATTTATTTCAATTTATCTCCATATCATGAGGTTTTTGAGCTTAAGTCAATTAAGAAAAGTTGTTGCAAATTGTTTCCAGAACAACCTACTCAATATTCAAGGTCATCCAAAGTGACCTGTACTTGTTACGTATGTATGGAAATTTAAAAAATCGTAATCTTAGGATTTAAAAAAAAAACTAAAGGAAGCTTCTTTCAAATACAGTAAAGAGCTGTGAAATATTTCAAGTAGCTCCACTACACAGAAGTCAAGATATTAAGAGTTGAAGATCGCAATATTTAACACGTGCTCTTATGGGAGATTGCAGAAACTAATGATTTTTGACAATAAATATCTCGAGTTCTACGTAGTGAAACTTCTTAAAATTTAATATATAATTGCACATTGTATCAAAGAAGGTTCTTGCTAATTTTTAACGAAATCCTAAGAAAACGATTTTTTTATAGAACTATTTTATAAGGATGTATATCAAAAATGTTGATTAAAAGAAAAATGTATCAATTTGGGATCAAACGATTGAAAAAGTTCTCAGCTACAAAATCCGCGTGAAAATTTACCGACCATTTAATGAAAATATTCGTAATTAAAAATTCGATTTTTAACATTGATTAGATGCGAGAACACAATTTCGTACCTTTATTTTCAAAAATCAATTTTTTTTGCACATGAGTGACTTTATAAAAACTATTTATTATATTCATTAAACATTTTAAAAACTATAAAAAAGAAAAACTTGACGTTCCAGGCTTTTTGTATTAACTATTAACGATAAATGATGATAAAACGTCACCCAGAGCTCTATATAATCATACACCAAGCATTGACAGATTTCCTAACCTGAATCAAAACTACAACTTAAAAAAAAGTATTAACGTTACCAAATATACTTTTTAAATCACCACGATAACTCTTAATTCCTAAAAACTAGACCCTTTATTTTAGTATTCTCTAATTGTAGTATAAAAAGCATGTTTAAAAAAATGTGCGAAAAGTATCTAACTTGACTTGGAAGATATCCTTAAAGGATAAAAAAGGAAAAATATATAAGTCGCTCTTTCGTCCCTCTTGATTCGCAATGTTGCTGCCTGAGTAATACTCAATCCAGTATTCGTTCGTATACGTAAATTTGCAGCTTCTTGAGCCTCTCTTTATGCCCTTGCAACGAGGTACGAAGAAGGGATCGATCCTCCCGGGCACACACTGCCCATACCAATTTTCCATCGCTCCCATCTCTCCTTCTCTCTCCGATTATTCGATTTAACGGTTTATATGTTAACCCGTGTTACCGAGAGCGAAAGCAACTTCCCACGCTTAAACTCTCCGCTTATCTCACGTCTCGGGCCCTTACGAAACCGTCAACGAACAACAATAAATCCTCGCGAATCCTAACACTAAAAATCTTTTCATTCTCTCTCTCTTTCTCTCTCTCTCTATAATGCTATTGGTGAATTAGTCGCGGAAAACTCTTAACCAGCTAATTATTTTTTATTGATATTGCTTGTAATGGCGACTGCATAGACTTATAGTTGCCGTACCTATTTTTATTTTTTCGCTTTTACTATTGTCTATTAATTGGGTGTAATTTCTATTAAAAAAATTTTTTTTCTTAGTGATATCATAAGGATGAAATTCGTAGCTTCAGAGAGTATTATTTTATGAATATATGTAATTTAAAATCAAATTATTTACAAGTTATATACATAACATTGGTAAATAATAAATTTTTTGTTCCACAGATTCAGAAATTATAACGAATTTTTGGTTTTTTATTTGGTTGAAAATGGTAATGGGCAAGTTTTTTAAGAGTATACACGTATACATTTTCGAAAATGGCTTGCATACATTTTGTCGATAATGTTTCTTTTTTAAGAGCTCATTTTCAGTATATGGAGAAATGTTTGCGTGCTAAAGGGAAATAAAGTTTTGCGACTCCCGATCGAGATGTGATTATTTTGGAGAAACTTTTATGCGGGGCGGATTACGCGCAAATAAGTGGGATCGATCGAGCCGAGTTGATGATGGTTACGACTTTCCTTGCTCTCTCATTTCTCTTATTTCACCGGCGGGGAGCGAGCGCGCCTCGATCGTGCTGGCCTTCTTCGCATTCCGGGAAGACATCCACTCTCGCCGGATAATTCTCATTGTTGCAATTCCGCTCACAATTTTAGCCCCCTTGTCCTTCCTCTTGACGCTCGGTCCCGCCCCCTGCGACCTACGACCGCCAAGACAGCCTTTTCTTTGATTTTTCAAGATAAATTTTATCCGGCGATCTGCGACTATTTTTCGGAGCGGAAAAATCTGCCTTATTCGTTCTAAAACTGAGGCTAAGGTAGTTCTATATACCGTGGTTCTATGGTAAAAATGATTTTCTATAGAATTTCTTCAAACTTTGCACATATGTTCTTTAACGTGTTGCTCAAGGATGTGTCAAATTTTAAAAGGTTTCTCTATCTAGAAGTCGAGATATTTATTGTTGAAAATTATATCTTTTTGCAACTTTCCATATGAGCCTGTGTTAAAAAATATGATTTTCAACATGAAATATCCTGATATCTAGATAGAGACCCCTTTTGAAATTTGGCACCAACCTTTATACAGCATCAAAGAATAAAATAGAAAAAAAATTCAACTAATGATTTTATACCTTTAGTTTACATAGTAAGCAAAATTTGGAACGGACTGTCGTAGAAGAAATACCTTAATTTATTCTTTCCCGAAGATCAGTACTTGATTCGTGAAAACCAGACGATTGAAATCACTTGTATAGACTATTTTTTGAACTTACAGACTGAGAAAAAAGCCGACTCGAATACTTGTATATTTAGTTGATGCGTTTTATTGATGGTTCATTCTATACTACCATACTCAAAGCAATTGTTTCTGTATTTTAATGAATGAATTATTTTTTAATGTTCTGTTTAAAAAAAATAAAGATACTGTTTGCATTGCAGCTTTTACTAATTAAATATTAAATATTTTTGGTCCCTGAAATACAGCAAATATATATTATACATATGTTTATATTTTGAGTGAAATTTTTGATAGATATTCTTGGAATGTTCCATGCACTTGTCATTTTTCAGTGATATTTCAGCTTCAAAACATTTCTTTTAATCTATCTTCTATATATATAAAAATGAATCGTTATGCTTTAGTCTCACTAAAACTCAAAAACGGCTTAACCGATTAAAATAATTTTTTTTGTTCGCTATAGTTCAGAAGTGGTTTAGAAACAAAAAAAGTTGAAAAAACTCTAAAATTACACTGAGAAAAAAGAATGATAAATTTTACTATGCAAAAGTGATAACTATACTAATTATTATAAAACTAATTATATTCTATTTAGATTCTATCCTAAATATACTTTATTTTACGAGAAACATATAATTAATTATAAAATAATCAGCATAGTTGTCACTTTGTGATAAAATCCATTATCATGATTTCTCTCAGTGTAAGCTGAAAAATCGAAAAATAAAAAAAATTATCGATTTTGTATGTGAACCAATTATTGTGTAGGTGATACGAAGTTCACCGGGTCAGCTGGTTCTTTATACGAAATAAATATTTCTTTTGGAATCGCCAGGACTATTTTTTATTTACAATTAGATTGATTATTATTAGTTTTTTTGGTATTTTTGAAAGTTACGCGGTCGAAAAGGGAGAAGGCAAAGGGTCAGGGTCGTAAGCTCGTTCCTCGCGGGAGGTCTCCTGCGCGTCTCCTTGTCCTCTCGCCCGTTGTGTGTCGCAACCGTTCCTGCGGTGAGCTGCCGTTGTCGCTGCCGATACGACGCCAGTAGTAAAAGGCCGTGAGCTACGGACAACGGAGCACCGCCGTGTCGTTTCTCCCTCTTTTTTTCGTCCCTCGCTCATTCTTTATGCGCGCACCCGAGCCACCAGATCCATTTTTTCTTGCATCTCGCCGGCGACTTCCCGGACAACGGAATGAGATGCTTGGTAAACATATATAGATTTCAATTTTTCTTTTGCACACAAATGCTCAGTACTATTAAAATACACTGAAAAATAATTTTTTTTTCTACTTTTTTATATAAGATTATTTTTTCACGTTTTTTATAAAAAATTTTTATGCATTTCGTTATCAACGTTTACTCATGAAACATGTTTTTTAGTATTCAATCTGAGTTCTCATCTTGAAGAATATTCGTTTAAATATTTCATCAATAAAAATTTCGCAACAAATTAAAGTTTATTGATTCGTATCTCGGAATATGTATTCGTTTGTAAAGCATGTTTTGTAAATATAATAAAATATAATAAAGATAAACGAAGTATGCAGTAAACGAAACGGTATAAAATATTTATGGGCGATGATAGAGCTTAAAATAAGTCCGGATATATATATATGTATATTTTCAAAAAAAAACATTTCTATTTCTCCGGGCGTGCGAGCTAAGAATCGCGATTCATGGGTGAACGGGCGAAGCTCCTATTCGCGTGTTTTATTATCGGCGAGAACAAGCGAGGGGTATAGTATTGTGGCAAATGCGAACTGGATTTATGTCGATAATCCGGAATAGACGAGACTGTAGCAATAAAGAGACAAAAAGCGAGACGAAGACGGCCGGGATAGGAGAGAAAAGAGAGGAAGTAAAAAAAAAGTGGGAGAAAGGATAGATCGGAAAATATCTCGTGCTTGAAGTTATACAGCTCTCAAGAGTTACGTACCCGAGTCGGACACTTTATATTTGTATGTATCTCGAAGAATTTTATAGTGGAACTATATTACGACGAGTACGGGGCGAGGTATCGTCGTCGCAACGATGCTCCGGGGAAGCTTTCGACCTCCTGGTAGCGCGAAATTTACAGCGGCCATTATAAGCCGATATTCTTTGTCTTGTCGTTGAGAATACAGAGACGAGAGTCGGGAAGGGACGCGGCGAGGAATGAGGAGAGAGAAAAACACATATTCCAGCAACGCTCAACCTTTTTCCAATGTTTTTCTTTCTTTCTTTTTCATTTTTCATTTTATTTTTCATTTATTTCTTTTCGTCTCTCTCCAGTCATATTCTCTCTTTCGGTTTTGCAACCTTTCTCTCTCTCTCTCTCTTTCTCACGGGCTTCGTAGCTCACTGTCGGGCCGCTCCGAAAGAAAACGCCGTTTACCTCTCTTACCCCGAGGTCGCGACTGCGTATTCCTTCTTACAAACGATCCGCCTCCCTCTATACCTTTCCGCATGTCGCCACGGAGGCCTCAACTTTCGTTTTCGCCGATTTTATACCCTTTCTTCTTTTTAAACTAATTTTTTTTTCAGTGCAAACAAAATTCTTGAGGATTAACTGGATACATTCTGTCCCTGACAAAATAAGTGGGATTTTTCATGATATTGGTGAAATTTAAACTTATTTTGGTCACAAAATTTTGATATTTTTGATATTTTTTTATTTTTATTTATATAATTGTAATTTGTTACTTGAATTGTGTCATTGTAAATATTTTGCAATATAAAATGTAAAAAAATAATAAATGTATGCATGGTGAAAAAACAATATTAATTGAAACAGTTTAAATATAGATTCAGTGAAACTTTTCAAATTTTTAACGTTTATCATCAAAACTATAAATCAAACACGTATAAGTAATTTAACAGTAATGTCACTATTTATCGTTTCTATTATTGTATATTCAAGGAAAATATATGAATTCATAAGAATTCAAAGTCTAATAATTCTGAAATCGTTTGGTGAACCATGTTCAAATATGATACAACAATTTCTTGTACATTTCGGAAGAACATATAGTATCAGAAGTTTTTCTTAAATCACTTAAATAATTTTTAATGCAGTTTCATTTTAAAAATTTCTTTCGCGTAAATTATGTGTTTCATTTGAAGAGATTTTATTATCAAGAAATCATAATATATATTAGTTTAAATCAAATTCTTTAGAGTTGTGTAATAATTACTAAATAATTACACCACTCTAAACACATACAGAAAATTAAACTAAATAGAATTACAGTAAATTACAGTAAATAGATGATCTATCGAAAAACAAAAAATCTAGTTTTTCTCACGTACAATTATTTCCCCATGCATTATTTTAAATAATGTAAAATCGCAATTTATCATGAAAATCAATATTTATCTAAGTACAAAAATTGATTAAACAAATATATTTATCTTGCTTGAATTTACATAAACATTTGTACACTAATGCACCATTTTGTGTATTCAATTGTGTGCATTATGTCATAAATTTTTGAAAGTATAAATTATACAGACAAAGAAAAGTGGGAACAGTAAATTTGTTATAGGACGACGTGAATGGGAGTGAACGAACGGCAATTTGTGCAAGGTGGATAATAATCGGTGGAAAGAGCGGTAGGGAGGCGCGATAGAGAAACTTGGTCGAATGGTGCTCGGGTATCGGGAGCGCGTGGAAGGATTACGCGTGTGCGAGTACTCGCGTTCCAATTACTCTCGCGGGAGAAGCGTCGAATGGCTCGGCGCATCCTTTACGCGCTGCACCGTCCTCCAAAGGCACGCGTAATACACCTAGCTCCTACTCCCCTTCCCTCTCCTGGTTTACTCCTGGTTTATCGCACCCGAGAGAGCCGATCGACTCATTCATAAAACCGATCCAGAACAACATTCGTCCAGCTCGGTTTATCTTTCATTTTATCGCGAAATTTTATTGTCGATGCGTCAACAATCAGATTCTACAAATTTATTTCTTTTTTTTTATACACAAAAAACTTGAGGGATTTTAAATAATTGAAATAAATAAGATTCTTTCAATATATATGCAAGATTTGTTTTTATATTCTTAATGCAATAATGTTTACATTTTTATTTGAGAAGATTCATTTGAATAAAATATACTTTTTTTTTGATAGTCAAACAATTTATGGATTAAAGATTTTTTTTAATGGGGTTCTTATTACTTTAGTATGAAATTGTTGGAATATTTATTTATAGAGATATTTATGACATTATTTGAGCCCCAAGATTTTGGCAGGATTCTTCTCAGTATAATAGCATGATGAGATTTTCACTTCGAAAAAATGTATTATAATTGAGATTGAGAATAATTCTTTGTAATACAAGAGTTTTTTTTTAAGATATTTGCTTGTAAAAATATTTATGAATTTTAAAAACATAAATAGTACGTAATAAATATGAGTTTTCGATAACACGCTTAAGTTTCGAAATTATTATTTGTATAAAGTGTAAATTGATACAAATATTTAACAAAAAAGTATAAGAATCTCATTCCTTCAAGCTTTGGAACTTTTGATAATCTTTGTACATCGTTTAGTAAAACGATGTCAAATCTCTCACGAAATTTTTTTACATGTTTATAAAAAACATTGATCCAAGTCACACTGTATTGAAAACTTAAAAACAAATATAACATTTTTATCAAATTTATATTCGAGACAAGTTTACGAATTTTTTATCAGTCCTTTTTTAATTCCGCAGTTTTTAATTCTGAAAAACTATATACTGAGTAAATCGATGTTAAATTTCGTACAAAAAATTTTAATATACTTGAAAACAACATTCCAAAAATTTACCCAATGTGCACTATTATACAAAAATATAAATTCCACAAAAATCTCGTATCTTTAAATTCACATATTCGCTGTAAAAAATTACAAATTTTTAGTAACAAGTATAATATTATAAATCTCAGCAGCTCCGAAGTTGAATAATTTCTCAAAAAATTTCGTCCATATCCCCAGAATATTCCAAAACCAATCGAATACCCATAATCGAAAGAATGCCAATAAATCCATAAAAACAAAGTCAACTTTCTTCGTACTCGGTCGCGCATTCGGAGACGTATAAGTATGCGCGATACCAAAAAAGTGGATTCTCGGCTCTCGAAAAAAAAAATCGAGCATCGTGAAATTGGCGTTGAGCCAGCAAAAGAGAAAGAAGCGTCGAAAGAAAATGGTGCTGCACTGGTATCGTCGACGATGGTGGCGGGGAGGTAGGACATTTCGTACACACGTGCGTCTCGCGCGCGCGGAGGATGGGAAACGCGTGGACGGTCACACACGAGAGCAACGGAGTTTCTTCGATGTACGCGTAACAGCGTTTACCGTTAACCGAGCGAACGATCTCTAGCACCGTTCTCGCGCATTTTATTTCTCTCTCTCTCTCTCTCTCTCTCTCTCTTTCTCTCTCTTTCTTTCCTCTTTCTCTATATACGCTGACGATTTTCTCCACATGCGTTCTTCCCCCATATATATATAAATTTGTAGTCTCGCTTCACCTACATACGCGTCAAAGCCCGTAGAGCGTGTATATATCCGCGCGGAATACGTGACGGACGGGTTTTCACGGAGGACGCTCCACCGGCGCGTCTATATCGTCGCGGGGCCTATAAATTTCTTGCGAGCTCTCTCTCCGATCGAGATCACCGCTCGTATACACCCCATTATCCGCCGAACACCGAATTTTCGTAAACTAACGCCGGCTACAACTTCGATCATCGTGATCAACGTTATTGGTTTTATCGATTCTCGACGATGATTTTTATCGTTTCACTTATTTTCTCTCTCGCACTCTCGGTTCAAATGTCAAAGTTATTTCATCGTTTCGTTAAGAATATAATATGAACATAATCATAGTATCTTGGTTTGTGGAAATATTGGAGAGATAGTGACTGATAAAATAAGTCGTTTTTCGTGATAAGTTGTTCAAATTTAGTCTTTATTTTTTTGTCATGTGTTTGTTGAATGTTTTTATCGTTATTAAATCAGTTAACTGTTTAAGCACATTTTCTATAGAATTTTGATAATTGTTATTGTTTAAATAATAAGAAATAAAAAATTAGTGAAACTTTTTCAAATTTGTAAAATACATTGTCAAAACCATATATCAAACATGTTAAATGATGACAATGATGTAAGTTTTTTACATTTATATTCAGAGGGCAAATATATAAATTATCCGTAAGGAGCAACGTTAAAATTCTCATAATTAAAAATATGTAACTGTAAAAACTTTTCATAAATGATTAAAAAATGTTATACAACAATTTTTGTAAATTTCGAAATAACATATCAAAAATTTATCCACGTATTATCGTATTTTAGTTTAATGTTTTATTTAATTACGTGGATGATATTTGGAATACGATTTTGATTTGATTCATTCAAATTTCGACGATCATATTCCCAAATTTTATTCTGTAGTGCAATCATCATTCAGTATTCCTGATTTTAATTTTCTATCTGGCACTTGGTTTGAGTACTAAAATGAATTATATCATGCAGAAAATATCGACTCATATTATTTTGATTGAACTACGAGGATAATTTTTGTTACGTATTCCTATTTTAAAAAATACATGAGGCCTCTAATCAATTCATCGGAATAGAGCGTATTATGCGAAACACATTAACTTTTGGCTAATCTCTACTCATTTAAAAGAAAATTAAACGTGCTCTGCTTTGGAAATAATGACCTTGATGTCATAATCATTCATTTCGTCTTGCAAAAATTATGAGGAATTACCCATCATAAAGTCGATATCGTCGAGGACATGAAAAGATATTGCCACTTGAAATTTTGAGATCTTCCTATTTTTGATTCTCGAAAAATCAGTCTGAAGGTCCTTGAATACGCTAAATTTTCTCGGCTTATACTTTTATTATATTATAACTTAACTTGTACATGTAATAATGTAAGAAAAAACTTATAACAAAATTTTCTACTCTATTTATATCAAATATACCTGGACAAATATACCTGAATAGTTTGCGGATCGGAAACATAAAAAAAAGAGAGAAAATTCGTCGAGCGTAACGAGGAAAACAAATTTTCAAATTTTCGTTAATCCCTCGGTCATTGTTTCCATGGTGATCGGTCGAGGTCGAGTGGAAAAACCGAACAAGGTCTTGATTGTTTGGATTTTTGATTGAATTTGGAATCATTAGACCGGTATAAAGTGTCGGGACAAGATGTGTCGAGTCTCGCCAGGTAGTTCGCTACAGAAAAACATTTAGCAGAAATTCGACAAGTTTAATTGAGTGTCAGTTCCACTTATTTTCAATCATACGAAAAGTTAATAGTTTAGTGTTTTTCATTTATAATATCGTTTCAAAATACGTTTAAAAAAATGTCGGTGCGGATGTATCCTATATTAAAAAAGAGACGAAACTTCTAATCAATTAATCGAAATAGAGTGCCGTATTTATTGTAAAAGTTGCTCATCTCATGCACATCTAAATTTTTTTCGAAATAGATTTAGTATTTTCATATCTCATAGTATTTTCATTTAATTTCGTGAATAAATCATCTTGCTATACATTTAATCTTATTATTATTTATTTACGTGTTTATTTTCTAAATGTGTACCTTACGAAAATTATAACGTAGCCAAATTGAATTTGAGAAATCAGTCTGATTTTATTATCATCGAATATTTTTTCGTAATAAAAAATACTGCGAAAAAAATAGGGGAGTACTGTTATGTTGTCTCACATAAAACGACGATTATTTTTTGTTAACTATATACTGATTATATAGTTAATGAGTATAAAAAAGTTAAAAATATAGTTAAAAAGTTAAAAATATAGTTATAAAAAGTTAAAAATAGTTAAAAATAGTATAAAAAAGTGAAATATCACTACTGGGTTAGTAAAATGAGTAACCAGTTGAATCAACATCTCGGTAGATGAATTATTTTCAGAAACTCGTACCTTGTCAAAAAAATTCATATAAATTTCTTGGCTCGTTTTTATTGCTCTTAAAAATATTTTCCGATAACCTTTTTACAATGAAAGCAAGCACGTTGGAACTTCAGCAATGGGATCGAAAGAAGAAGAGGAAAGTAAAAAATATATCGAGAGCTCTCTTGAACGTAATTTAAATAGAATGGGTACTGAAGAATGAGACTGTCGTCGAACGATATTGATTTATGGTATTCGGAAGGTTATGCCACTGTCCGTTCCATCCAGCAACTTTGACTTTCACCATTCCTACATTCTAATACATTTACGATAACCACTCATTTCTCGACTGCACCAAATTTCTCTAATAATTCTCATTTTCTTTTCTCATTAAAATAAAATAAAGAGTACACCTTTATGCAATATAAATTTCGCAGAAAAATATTTTCATTTTATATACAAATATTTTACACTGAAAAAAAGAAATGAATTTTTAAAAACTCATGAATATATGTTAATCGAAAAAGTACTCGAATAAAAAAAAAGAGAAAAAAAATGAACGAAAAGTCGAGCAAGGAATGAAAATGGTCGTAGTGGCAAATATATTGGCCACGCAGACAGTAGTGCAACGCGCATATCTATTCTGTGGCTCGTATTTTTTTCCAGAGATATACAGTGGAAAAAGTAGCAAATGGTATGTGCTCGTGGTTCCAAGAAGCGAGAGGCCATTACCGGTGTGTCAGGGCCACATACTGATATCTCAATACAAAACCCTCCTTAGTTTGAATCCATTATAATATTCCTACCATGGCTACTGCCTCTCGAAAGGGCGAGAAAAAGAGAAAGAAAATTTCTCTCTCTCTGTCTTTCTGTGCCTTTTCTCCTTCGACAATTTTTTTATTTACTTTTTTCTTCGATTCTCTCTTTTTTTTTCTTTATTTACTGAGCATCTCTCTCTATCTCTCATTCGGTTTCTCCTCGCAGAATGGCATTTGGCTGAGGCCAGGGTTGAATTCGCGAGAAGCATCCTCCGAGCGCGATCCCTTCTCAGCCAAAACAAAAGGGGTAACGGGGTTACGACTCCGCATTGTTTCTCAAGTATCGGTTCTGTATCGCCAACTTTTTTTTTCCAATGAAAAATGCCAGTTGAACATTCTTCCTGAATTTATTATTATTATTACTTTTTTTTTGAACGAACCAAAGAGAGGCGACTTAAGGTGGTTGGTCTGTAAAATGAGCGTCGATAGACATTTCGTTAAAATTTTACATAAACTTTATAAACTTTCTTTAACGTCATATGTGTACTAAATTTTAGGTTTCACCGTACGAAAGTTGACATATTTCATGACAAATATCACAATTTTTTGTACACTGTCCATATATAAGAGCGCGTATTAAAACTACAATTTTCAACAATAAATATCTCGAATTCCAGAAGGTGAAGTCTCCTAAAAATTTTCAGAGAGTTTTATATGAAATAAAAAAAACTTTGTTTAATTTAAAAAAATCTATCTTAAAAAATTTGTTAATTATACACCAAGTATATATCTAGGATTTCTGAGCTTGGATAACCTTGAATTCAGAGTATGTTCTTCTTTAATCAATTTGCAACAACTTTGGTTGATAAACTTAATCTTGCGAATCACTGTGAACGTCAGAAAAACGTCATGAAAATAGGAGAAACTTTTGGATTTGACTTTCACAGACCAATCACCTTAATATTGCATTTTTACATTTCACATTTTTATTTCATAGATTTTAATTTTATTCGTTTTAGTTATATTTATATTCCAAGCTTAAATGATAAATATTTAATTTTTTTGTTCTTGTAGATTGAAAAATGTATTATTTTTCAATCTTGATGACATAATCGTCTATTTTTTCTCCCACACTTATTACTGCTACAAATATTCAATTTTCGCAGATTTTAACCCAATTTTGTATGAAATGAAAAATTAGAGAGTTCAGCTGAATTTTTCTATTGAGTAAAGAAGATCATCGCGTTTGCAAACTGTGGCGAGAGCTCGACCGCACGTGCTTTCATGTACGAAGGAAAAAAAATCTCACCGCTGAATTATACATAAGCCGGAGGCTTTAAAATATGCCACGGGCGTTACGCTTACGAACGAGAAAGGAAGGGATAGAAATAAAAATAAAATACTGTACGAGATGATCGCACACCTAAGGTGGAAGATATACACTTATCCAGAGTCAAGTTGACCTTACGAATTTTTGAATAGAAGCCACTCAATGGATATTTCGTGCTTTGAAGAGATCTAACACTATTTTTTACTATTTTTTTATTATGATAGCAAATATTTTTTATGTTTTTCTTATTTTTCGATCTTTTTTAACACTATCATTAAAAATATCTTGAAATGCTCTATTTTTTCATCGATCAAAGACAAACTTTACCAAAAATTCAAACAATTATTTATTTGAAAAATATTTGGTGGAAGAATAATAAAAAATTTTTAACAATATCACGAGATATTTTTTATAATAAAAATTAAATATTTGATCAAGTAATAAAGATTTTGACAAATGGTATAAAAAAATCTTTTCATTCGATTTGATCACTTGAGGAATAAATTTAACATTGGATAAAAATCGATATTTTTTAGAATGGTGAAATCACCGAAAAACCTGTTTGTAAAAATATATTCTTTAAGGTATGGTATACAACTTAGTCGTTGACTTAAAATTTTTTCAATCCGGTTAGAATCTTGATGAAATATCTCCCATATTAAACAACATCTTTTCATGATTTTCATTCTTGTCCGAATTCGTGAATTTCGTAAGTAATTATTAATAATAAATAATTGATAAAATGAATGATGAAACGTAATAACAAAATTAGTAAATTTCTGTCTCAAATCGATTCGCTGCCTTGAAATGTAGAAACAAATATTATTTATGAGTAAAGATGAAAATGATGGCTGAAAAAAGGAGAACGCGTTCTAAAAAACGGGACGCGCGATGATTGTCGAAACTGAGCAGATAAATAATGCATAAATGATTTTAAGAACGTATAGCGTTTCGCGAGAGCCTCGGTCAGGTCGTTTTTATTTATTTATTCGCCGGCGAAGTTAGAAACGAGAATTGAGAGAGAAAATAGGAGTAATTTGAGAGCGGACGTGTATTAAGTGCGCACGGCGGCGGAGGAGGAAAGGCCGGGGAAGAAAGACACGTTGTTTGGCGCGAAGCTCGTAAAAAGACGTTACACGTGCCGTTGCCGATCGCCTCGGCGGATCCCCGCGGTGTGTACACGGCCTAATGGAATCCACTTTACCGCTTTCCGTATGTTTCGCTATCAGGCCAAACAGATTTATTAGCGATCCCCGCGAGCGCGCGCGGTGCAATCGACGTCGTTCCCGCATCTCCCGTCCGCCATATTTATCATTTACCGTAATAAATATATGCGCGCAAAAATCCCAGACGCTCAAACGATCTCGATATTTCGCCCGAGTTTGCGAAAAAAAAATGGACGTTCTCACGATCACTCGAAATATCAGAAAATTTAAAAAATTTTATTGTCCCTCAATCTCAGAACCGATGGAGCTTTAATCGATTTCAGGAAGGAGAAAAAAAACCACGAAACACCTTGTGCATAATTCTTCGATTCGAGATCGGCCCGAAAAAAGTTTGCCGAACGAGATTATAAGTGGACGAGTAAACAATTTTTTGCCTCCGATCTCGATATTCCGCCGGACGCAGCGTTCAATATATTTTTCCTCGATTCCTCCGTCGTTTCACCCGCATTCGGGAAAAGAGCAGCGGGATGCAACTTCACGTGGAAACTTTTATGGTTTTCTGAGATTTAAAAAAAAGACAGCTGGACATGTAAAAATGAGTAAAAATAATTAAAAATGATAAATAGTATAAAAATAAACGAAACATGAAGCGCGGAGTGTAGTAAAACTCCGGATCCCGCGATGTTTTCCTCTCGAATTTTAATAGCCCCATTAAAAGAACGAGCCTACTTAGCAATAAAATAATTAAATTAACATATCGAAAAGCGATGGAAATTATTTTATTTCCCATTCGTTCGAATACTCTTGTTTTATTTTTACCTTCGTGTCGGTGTGTCGATGAAAAAAAAAAGAAAAAAAAATAGAAAAAACGCACAATGAGAGATAAGAATTTTTCGATTTCCGTGGCTCCCTTCGTGTCAGAATGTTACGTTACGCCTTCCGTGTCATCGATATTCGCTTTTTCGCTCGCTTCATTAGATTATTTATCATCTTTACAACTCGCCATCCTTGTCGCTCACCCGTTTGTCAGGTTCGTCCAGTCATCGAGTAAGTAACTGGAGTCGCTCGCGACTTTTCCCTCTCTCTCTCTCTTCCCTCCTCTGCTCCAATCGCTCGGTTTTTTTTCCTCAATTTTCATCCTCGTCGATCCTCGCGCGATCTTTCTCAATCTTTATCTCCCTCGCTACGGAATTCTCGATCTCCCTGCTTCCGTCTCTCTCGATCTCGCGGCGTCTCTCGGAGAATGGATTCCGCCGCGATATTCCTCCACTTCGAGTCTCAAGGCCGAGAGAGCTGGGTTTTCCAAAACCCGCGCGCGGTCCTCCCGCCGACTTCCTACCTGCGTCCTCGTCTCGTCGTCCTGTCTCCCAGCGAGAACAACAAGGACGGACTTCGACGTGGAGAAAAAGAGCGAGAGAGAGAGAGAAAGAGAGAGAAAAAAAACATGACTGGCGTAGAAGAAAAATAAAAAGAAGCGGTCGTGAAAAAAAAATATATCGTATACTTTTATGTTCGCGTGTGCGTGGAATACTTGGCCGACTGGCATTTCTTGATTCCTCGAAGCGAGAGAAAGAGACGCGCCGAGACAGTTCATCAGATTGGTGGAAGGGAGAGAAAAAAAAGGGTATCGGAGGAGCACGCAGCTACCGATTGACGTAACTTTTTTTTAATCTCTTCAACGAGACTTCATTTGATCAATTTATTTATTTATTTTTGTTCAATTGCGATGAAGATTCGCTGGAACGCGACAAACACGTTTTTTTTGCTTCAGTTTATACGGTGAGAATGATGTAAAATTTTGTTGTGAAAATCTTCAAATGTCCCGTAATTGCTCGATTCAGTACTATACATATTGCCTTCGAAGCAATCGATAAATCATTTTGGCGGACCTGATTTATGTTCGAAGCCCTTGGTTATAACGTTGTTCGATAAATTTATTTGGGAATTCGGTTCGTTGAAACTAAAATTTAGTTTCCTCTGTAGATGAAAATTTTTTTTTTTCTCCGATTACATATCGAAAAGTTGTTTTTCTCAAGGAACTGAACATTAATAAATCTCTATTCTTCTATTCAGATTTAAAATCAGAATTGAATATTGAGCATATCTGAATATAATATTTATTCATCAGTATAACATACATTCTTTGAATTTTTGTTCCATTTAAACATTTTATTTTTATTTAAAATAAAATAAATATAAAAGTAAAAAATGATGTAAAAAGCATTCGTTTAATTTAGTTTTAGTAAATAATTTTTTAATACTTCGACACGATAAATGTGAAACCCTGTTATGAAATTTAATCAACGAAGTCAAAAAAAAAATGAAAAGTCATTAATTTTCTCAATCATTCAAAAAATTCCATTACATAGAGTTTGAAAGAACAATAATTCTTTCTCGATCCACGACGTGAGAAACAACGTAATTGACAAATTAGATTAATGAACCCGAAAAAATTTTGAGGGTAAAAAATCGGCGTGACGCGGTGTGTTTTGTTTTGTTAAAAAACAAAGCGATACCGTGCGTTACGGCCAAAAATTGTTACGAAAACAATTTGCCGGAGCAAGCGCCATACTAATTGTCCACGACGGGAATTTATCGCTCATCAGGTACTGAAATATTTCTTTCTCATTCTCTCCCAACGATCATTAATCCTCTTCGATCATAAATTCCGGCACGTCGAATGCAAAACAAATTTGAATGGATTTTTTCCCTATATATTATTTTGAAATGCTTACGAGAATTTTTCGAAGGAGAGAGAAAGAGAGAGTGTATGAGTGAGAGAGAAATAAAAAAAAATATACCGAAATAAATCGAGAGATTTAAGAATCAATAGGCCACGAAAGTTTTCAGCTGTCGAAACGATAAATCGATCCGGGGGTGGATCGAATACGGAAGTGTCGATGTTCGTCCGTAAAAAAAAGATTCGCTATGAGTTACACTTTGATATCGATCGAGAGCTCGTTCTCTCGAAATACACGTGTATTATACGGACAGAGGAGAAAACACGGATATGTTGATTTTACCTCTATAAAAATAGTGTAATCGAGGCGATTATTATCATGGCGCGCCCGCGATACGCTTTTACAATCAATCGATTACTGTGATTGGTTCTAGAGTCCGGGTATTGATTGACTTGTCCTCCGAGACGATCTGTATACATATATACGAGTCCCAACCTTATTTTTCATGTTTATTTTTCATTTTTCTCTTTAATTTTTGATTTTTGTATGAAAAAAAAATTATTATCATATTTTTTATTATATTTGTTGGAAAATATTATTTTTCGCGATATTTTTTATTTCGTTGCTGTTATTATCATTTTAAATATGATTCGCGGTGGACGACCTTGCACGCACTTTTTTTTTGTAACATCGAGTGTCGTTCGCCTCCGATCGATCATTCCCCAGATCGAAACCGTTCTGTTCTCGTCGATTCGATTTACATTACAATGAGGACTAATTTAGGAACGAGCTGAAAATAATTTTTTGATTCATTGTTATCAACCACGATGCGAAAAAAATAATTCTGTTGAGAACGTATGAATGATTTATTCGGATGAAAAACTTCTATAAATTATTATGTCCTCGAAGAAATCCGGTCGAAATAAATTTCAATCCCGAAATTAATAGGGTTTTATAGTTCTATTAAAATATCGTTGATTTGAGATTTAATTAAAATTTTGCATAAGCCTTTGTCGTATTTGACGTCGTATCCATATGTTGAATATGTTGAATTCTGGAATTATTAAATCTATCGAATTCCACTATTTTTAAGAGCAAACGTTGCAATTTTAAACATCAAATATTCATATTTCTCTGATACAAAAAAAATATTATTAATAATTTACTATATTTACTACAAAAAAATTCTAGTAAATTACCAATTATTATTAAAATACTAAAACCTAAATAAGCATCGTGATAGAACTTTATGCAGATTTTTAAACAAATTAAAAAAAATAGTCGTTTAGTTTTTGAAGAAACTCTAAATTTTTTCGCAATTTTGATAAAATTCTTTCACCATTCAGTAAAACAATTTTTTTTTATATATTTAAGAACAAAATTAAAAAAAATAATTTAATTCTTATACCCTTTAAAATATTACTATGTAGATCCTTGAAGAAAATATGTTCACTTTCGTTAGAAGAATGTTTATTCTGATAATTTCAATGGTAGATGAGCAGATAGAGAAACAGAGATGGAGACAGGACGACGTTTCTTTTAGCACGTCGAGTCCAAAGAGCCGAAACGTTCGATTATGCAAAGCTGGCCTTTGACGACCACGTCGTGGCCCGTTCATCAACTCCGCGAGACTCCATCGAGACGTGCGAATGGATTAAATCCAACAATATAAGCTGACACAACGAAAAAGAAGAAAAAGGAACAAACTCCGGGTTAAAATACTCCCAATTGCTCTTTTCTCATTTTTATTCTTTCTTTATTTTTTGATCCTTAGTATTTCGTTGAACGGGGTTCGAAATTTAATTTCTTCCAGTCTTGATTTATCGTAAAATTTCTCTAGTTCTATGAATATTTGAACAATTTATATTTTTGAGCTTCTGAGAAATATATGAAGTTATTCACTTTTTACTAAATTTTTGAGATATTTCATATTGTAGTATCGACAATGGTTTTTTTGTGATAATAAAATAACTCGTTTATCACTTCAACGAATTTTCGACGAAATATGTATATCTTCTGTTAAAAGTGGTCAAGATTAACTCGGTTAAATTTTAAATATTCGAAGATGAATTTGAATAATTTTTATAGTCTCGAGACAATGTCGAATTATAGTTTATTATGCGGACAAGAAAATTATATCTGAGAATGAGCGAAAGATTGAAAAATGGGAGGAAAGGAATAGGGAAGAATAAAGAGTACAGAGACTGGACTTTGACTGGAGGTGATGCACCGAGGCTCGTTACAGTGCAATCCTTCCCCATCATGCGGTATTATGTTACTATTTACACTACACCGAATGCCTACTTATTCGTCTTGCTCGTCTTTCACTTCGTAAATGCCCTGAACCGTTTACTCCTCCTTCCTTCCTTTTTTTTCTTCTTCCTCCCTCGTCTCTCGACCTCATATACTCTCTTACGATTTCCCATAATCCTTCTTCTCACAACACTTTTCATTTCGAGTCAGTTCCCAGCTGTACATTCAAGTTCAAGAATCAAGCTCTCACGAAGATTCTCAGCAATGTTGTGTTTATCACGTTTTACGTTTATATCGCGTTTATCGCGTTTTTACGACGTTTATTCGTAGAATAATCGTAAATGGGCATTTCTTCAGTGAAAAATATACTCTCGGAGAAGATTTTAAAATTTATTCCATGTTCGTGCGAAGTGAAAATAAAAATGTGCACTTTGGTCTGTACAGTAACGATTTCAAAGCATTGACTACTGAAAGTAGAAACAGCCGGTAACTAGTCAGACGGGCAGATCAAATACATAGTTCGTCTCTTGAATTAATCTGCGTTCGTGTCTCCGTTCTGTCGATAAAAAAGTCGGACAAAGAGATGAAAAATTGTTGAAAAATCTCCTCGAGTGAAAAGAGATTAAAATGAATGAGAGTCGATTGAAATTTCATTCAATCGAAGCGGTTCTTAGCTGCTCTTTGAGGAAAATAAAAATACTCGAGTTTGCGATTCTTGCTCTCTTTTCTCGTTATAGAAGCTCGATAACAGGAGCGACGCGTAGCTGATGGCCCCGTTGACTTCGGATAAATATTTGGATATACTAATCCCCCATTGAACTTTTCTCCTCCGAGAGTGACAAAAAATCATTTACAGACGGATTGAATTCAAAATTATTTCACTGTTCCCAATAATTATATTTTTTTTAAATTACGAGTTATATTGCTATAAACATGTATATACATTTTATATACTTTTTTATTTATAATAAATTTGTTATTTATCAATAATTCTAAACAATTATTTTTCAAAATAAAAAAATAACAATATACAACAAAAATGAGTAGAAATACATATTGCAAATTAAAAAATGAAACTATCATATTAAAAAAAATATAATGTAAATAAATACTTATATACACTCAATATGAATGGAATGAAGTTATTTTGAATAAATTGTTTCCAGGGCAAATATACAAAACAAATATTTGTCATCGAAGTCGAGACGCGTGAATTTTTCTGCGGAGAGCCGATAAGAGTTTTTTGCAGGGAAGATGGAGTTTTTGCGTCTATCTGCAATCTCGCTCGAAATTCCAGTCTCTCGGTGCGGTTCTATTACGCGCTTTTTCTTTTTTTTTCGTCCACCGGTTATTTTTTACTCGGTCGTCGTCTCTGGATCTCTCGGAGCGTTACAAGCCCGGCGCGTCGGGACGACGACGACGACGACGGGGCTGCGTGTAAATTCGTGTCTACGCCGAAAGTGCCTCGATAAAGTAAAATAAAGTACAATGCGGGCGAGTCCATATATTCGGATAAGATACGGCCGAGAGCGAATACGAACTCCAATGATACGCCCTATATGCATATCGATTTCGCAGGTACATGAGCATTATTATTTTGCGTTAAGAGACTCCAGTCCCAGAGACAGGAAACATTTAAACCGAAGACAAAAAGTTTACTTTTCAAAAATACAGAATAATTTCAAAACTATACACCAATTTCAAGGGCAAAGTTATATGATCTCTAATTGTTCTTTTAAATAAATTATGAATAAATATTTTTATTATTCGTAATTATTTTTATTATTGTTATTTTTAATTATTTTTAATATTAAGTGTAAATGATAAATAACCGATTATATTAAAAACAGGGAAAAGGAAATGAAGAATAAATTTTAAAAACTTTTTATCGATCATATACAATAAAAAAGGGAATGAAAAAAACGTATCGGTACAATTTTATTTCTTGAATTTTTTATTTCAAAAAAAATTACATCGCGGAAAGAAAATCGAAAATTGTTTCTCTCGTATGAGAAATGCGTGGGGCAACGAGATTCTCTATCTGCGATTTTTTCTTACGAGTCCGAGAATAAGCAGAGGTGAAATTTTCTCTTTTTGCTTGTACGCAATAAATTTGTTGTTATTCTTACTAGTTTTATTGTTCGAGCTGTTATTATTGTTGTTAAAGTGTCGTGCGTGCTTGAGAAAGTCGCGGTGTGTCGCGCGCGCGGATCACCGATCGCCCACGCCGGGGAAATCCACAGTCGGCAATAAAATCGCGGTACGATTGCCGCGGTCGATCTATTCCTCTCGGTGTCTCTCCCTTTCTTTGTTTCAGTGCTCAAAACAAGTCTTTTTTTCAATTTTAAAAACCCACTAATTTTTTTTACTAATTTTTTTTATCACTGTGTTTTGATTTTTAAAATTCATATAGCGATAGTTACAAAAAATAACAATAAATGTACATAAAATTGTAATATATAGAAAATATGAGTGTAAAAAAATACACATGTATATTATGTAAAAAAAAACGTTCACAAGGTTTTTAAGGGACGTGCAAAATTGAGGAGCAGGATTTTTTGATCACGAGGAGAAAATTGTCGAAAAAGTATGCTGGAATAAAAAGAGTATAGGGAAGAGGAGAGAGGCTCGGAGCTACTTGTAAAGCAGCTTCGCAGTAGATTCGGTCAGTCTGTACGAGCTTCTAATGCGATATTTTAAAAGCTCTATCGGAATGCTGCGATCTACTTAACTTGTTTTTCCCGGCGTCGCGGTAAAGTCGCGAGACGTACGGCATCTCGATCTTCGGCGATGTAGAACCCGGGACTCGTTTTATCCCGGATTACAAAATATAAATTTCAGCCTGAGGTTTCCTCCTTCTCTTCGGAGCATCGACACTTTCTTTTTTCACTGATTCTTTTTTTTTTAATGTCGATGAACAAATTGTCCGTATTCTATAAAATATTTAGTATAGTTTTTTTTTATTTCTCATTATTTTTTTGTACTTTTTTTTCCTTTAAAAAAATGTGTATTATGTACAGAGACGATAAATGAGTCGATCGATTCATTGCGCATTTTCCAGGAATACTTTCCTCAGGATAACAAAGTTCTGGAAAACAAAACGTATCCAGGGATTTTTTTCGATTCGATCGGTTTTACCCGATCGGTAACGCAAATATAGAATCATCGACTCTGGTATCGGCCAATCGCGATAATTACACACGCCATTGTGTGATGACGTAATTTTTTTTTTCGTTCTCCCGGTACAATTTGTCACGAACAAAAATAGCCGACGAATCGAAATTACTCACGATTTTGTTACTTAATGAGGTACTTGGATGAAACTGTTTAGATAATTTCAGAAAAATTTGCATAAACGTTCTACAGCATAGGTGTATGTTAAATTCAAAGAAGCTTCGTCGTCTGTGAGTCCAGATATACTTAATTATTGTTAAAAATCGCAATTTTTTTGCAGATTCTCATAAAAGCCGATGTCAAAGTTGCGATTTTTTAATGGTGAAATCATTTTTTAAAGCAATTTAATACATCAGTGTTGATAAAAATATTGACGCAATTTTTTAAGAGGTTTTTTTTGAATAATTTAATCTGATGGTAACTTTATATTTGGTTAAGGAGGTCGTGCTGCGGTGAGAGTTATTAGATAAAAATCTAAAAGAAATATATGTTGTAGAGTTAATAAAACTGTACAGATAGAAAAAAAATTTGTGTAGGTCATCGATCATTTGAGTGAGTAATTTAATTTCAATATATGCAATTTTAACATCGGCTCCTATAGCAAAATGCTCAATCAATATATTACTTGAATATAATTTTTTTAATAATTAACGATTAGACAGCTAAACGAATTTTTGATTAACATTTTAATAAATTATCAACGATTCATATGGAGTAGTAAAAAACGTAAGTTATCGAGGTAATTTTTGAATCATTTTCAATTGATGTTGAGCCTTCTATATGTTTAACCTCAGAAAACTGGCAACGCGAGCTGTCGACGACGAAATCAATTGACCATCTTTCAACGAAATATTTATCTTTCAATGCATTATTTACAGCAAATTTTCCACCTAATTTCTTTAATTAATCAAAATATTTAAAAATCAAATGTTTAAAATATTATGTAAACGTTAATTAAAAAATTTTCGTTAAGGCTAACGAGTAGCAGCACGACCTCCTTAATATATGTAAAAAAAATAAACTTTGGTTATAAAATTTGGTTTCATGAGCAGACAGTGCTAAAGTCACATTAAAAAAAATAAAGAATTGAGTTCCTTAATTAATCACACATATACTTAACCAATATCTTGTACAAATATTACTGTATTTTCTTTGAAAATTTTAAAGATTTTTCTCATAAAGCATGAATAGTAATTTCGATTATAAGAATAATTAGCTCAATCATAAAAATGATAAAAAAATATCCATATAGTGTATGACAAATTCTCAGAATTTCTAAAGTACATAAAAGCATATAGTAATTTTTTGTACAAAAATTTTTATCGTGCATGCACTTCGGCGCCCTTTTTCGCCGACTTGGTCTGTATAATTCAAATTCGTGCGATCCAACTGAACTTTTTTTCATTTTGGACACTCGTGATGATCGAAATGAGTCGCGAGATTCATTCGATCGCGGGAATCGGCCTCGATCCTCGTTTAGCGTCGGCACACAGCCGGCGGAACGAGAAAATAAAAAATGAGAGAGAGAGGAGAGATACAAAAAAAGGTACGATCATTCTCTTCCTCAAACGCTTTTGTACATCGTATAAACGCGTCGACGACGCGGAGGTCTTCCCGGAGAAGTGGTAGAGGGAATTGCGCGATATGCCTCGCTTCTCTATACACACCTTTGCTCGCGCTTTTGCGGCCTCCGCCGTTGTTGATCCTGCCACTTCTGCCGCGAGTCGAGGCGCGATAAACGCTACGCAACTAAAAGTTATCATGCGGCGAGCAAACGTCGTCTCCCAAACTTAAATTAAAATGACCAATTCGCAATCTTTTCATTTTTCTCTATTTTTTCGTTCGATTGTGTGCATTTATTGTTTACTCTTCTACGCGTCCAAATTTTCGATCAATTGATTCGCTTTGTCACATATAAAAACTAAATAAACTCTGTAAAATATAATAAAACTATAAAAATTATGAAAACTATAAAAAACATAAAAAACAAAAAATCTTGTTAAAACTATAACTTTTAATTTTAATTTGGAGAACACTTTAATTTTTATGAGTGTGATCTTTCGCGAGTGAAAGTTTTCCATCGAATTCACATTTTTTTTCTTTACGATTATTCACATACTTTGATTCATATTTATGTACAAATTCCCATTGTGATTCCCAATTATTTTCCGAATGGTGTATTGAGAGAAACAGAGGTTTGAAATGTGGAAAAAAATGTGTGTGTATAGTTCCAAAACTCGGTGATTCAACGTAATTTTCTCGTCGCTATTCCAAGACTCGAATGCAATAACTCATTCAAAGATTCGAAGATAAATCGAGATAACGTCGAATTAAAAATAATCCTGGGATTTTACAGGAGCAAACAGTATTTTACCAGGTATTTATTTGTTTTTATCGTTCGTGATTTGTCCACTGGATTACACAATTTCTGACGATCAGGTACTACATTAATTTCTTATCAATTTGTAATAAATAATTTTTATATACTTGCATAAAAACAAATTGAGACATGTTAGTTCACATAAATCAGCTTAACTTGTGAAATATTTATTTCAAAATTCAAAGTCCTGACTGAGTTTCTATTTACGCCCTTCGAAATGTACGTAATATGCATAGTATTTTGTTCAAAATAATCTTCAATAAAAAAAGATCTAAATTAGTAGATTTTTTCATAAACAATACATGAAAAAGTTCATCCTCTGGTATCTATTTTTTTAAATCTGTACACTGCCAATAAAAATTTGATGAAAATGTAAATTTTTAAATATTCTTGGCAAAATTAGACAAAATAATTCAAGTTGACAAAAAAAAATGTTTATTGTCACTCAATATCTCTAGATATTTATAATGTTAGTATATCCATTTGTATTTTCAATAAGAATTAATATGCTATAGGTGTGCCAGAAATCGTACACTCGAATAATCTTTATAGTCAAGTACTGACGAATAGTGAAAAAACGAATCTTTAATTTGACAATTCGAAAAAACAGCGAATCGTTGAAAAAAGTCGATGGGGAGCCTTGGGAAAACGGAATACACGTCATGGCCGTGCAATGAACGCGCGAGAAGTTTCGCATTCTTTTGCCGAACACCGATAGGATTAGTCATCGCACGCGTGTCACGTACTCCTGAGTACCTCTGGGACGTCCTGAGAACTGGGAATGAATGAAAAAGATCCCGTGTTCTCACATTTTTGCATCCTCTGAAATCAAAAAATCATATATGTAATTTTTATTTAAACACTATAATCAAACCGAAAAACTTCGTAAAAATATAATTACAAATAAGGATATTTAAAAAATATTCTCAAAAAAATAAATATATGTATACTCTTATTTTTTAAAAAAAGCTAATGATAATGGATTAGTATTACATTTTGATAATATAAATTGAAAGAAATCGCAATAATAGACGTCACTATATGAAGTGACAATTATAATCTTTTTCTTTAATAAATGTATTTTTGTACAGTATATATAATACGAAATATATTTGGGATAGAATCTTATACATATATTTTGTTTCATTTTTATCTTTAGTAATATACTAATGAATATGGCCAATTCCACCTCAATTCAACGATAATTTTAGGATGGCTTCTTCGATTTAAAAAATTGTTTATATGTTATTGTAGATGCGAAATAAAGTATCCATGCTAATTTTTAGGCCTCTATCTTGACGCGTTCAGAAGTTTCGTAAATTTCTTAAAATAAGTATAGCTTCTACAATAGCTAAAATATCGTAACTTAATAGGGGGTAATTTTTTTGTTTTTTTTTTTGAAAAAATTGAAAACTGAGAAAAAAATTTTTTTAGTGTATTTTTAGCCGTGTTGAGCTTAAAATGGCCAAAAAGACACTAAAAAAATGTTTTTCTCAATTTTCAATTTTTGTTCGAAAAAGTACAAAAAAAAGAAAAAAAAATTAACCTCCTTTTAAGTTACGATATCTCCATTATTGTAGAAGCTACAAATATTTAAAGAATTTTATGTATGAAACTTCGGTACGTGTTGATATAGGCACAAATACTTTATTTTGCATCAATACAACACCTTATTAAAAAATTAAAAAAATCTAAAGGGTCATCGTCAAAATAATCGTTGAATTGAGATGGAATTGCTGATATACAATAATCATCAGTTTTATATAGAAAGTTATCTATCATAGTCTTTTCTCAGTACAGGCATAGAGTGACGTATAAAAAAAGGGGTTAAAAATTCGGGACAAAGATTAAAACCATAACGATGGAAGTGAAGCAAAAAAGGGAGAAATGTTGAAGGTTGAATTGCTTTTGGAAGATATAGTTCTAATGATCCAGAGTCGAGAGTGAGAAAGAGATAGTGTCTCGCAACGCCCGGGGTTTATTGTAAATCTCTTAGTGTCGGGAGAGAAAAGAAGGAACGAGCGAGAGAGATGAGAAGAGAGAAGGTCGTGGTCCTTGAACCTCTCGGTTTCATCGGGGTCGTTGACCCGTTCGTCTACGAGATACGAAAAGCGAAGCTATTATAGGTGTACGTATATTTATACGTGTTTTATGCGGAGGCTCTCGTGTACTTCCCTTGGCCGAACACATTCAGCCAGATTCACCTTATTTTCGCTTCTCCTTTCTGCCCTCCGAATCGCCAGCTGCCATCTTGGATCGCTCCAGTTATACGAGCTCGCCCTCGCGCATATACATCGAATCGCTTATATTCCCACTCGCCTCCTTTCTCCGTTCTCTCCCAACCACTCTCTCCTCCTCGGCCCCCATTGTAACTCTCCCCGATCCCATCTTCGTCCTCCTTCCCTTTTTTTCTCATATCCTTCCATTTATTCTTACACCTCTCTCAGCATCTATACACGTAACAAACTTCGAGTACATTTCCGTAATTCCCACACTCTCGAAACTATCCTCACATAATATTTCGTTTTCACCATACTCGTATCTCATTTATTTAGTGCAAAATATATAGCCTTTACTGTGAAATATTGAAAATTATGTTTTCATATATGTAATACTTTATTGGAATATCGTCGTAGTCATTTTTTTCGTATTATTAAATAACATTGGAACATCATCTTAACATTGGAATATCATCGTAGTAAATTTTTTCGTATTATTAAATAACATTTGTTTGAAATGTAAAAATTGTCGCTATTGAAAAATAATTATTAACTAATTGGATGTAGTCTTATAGAAAATTATATATGACGTATTTAAATTTTGTTGAAAAAAATTATGTAAAAATACTAAAAAGAATCACATATATAATTTGTAAAAATATTGTTTAGTACAATTTTTTTGTTGTGACACCGAAAAATGACTTCGTCAGCATTATTTTATTGGATAAGATTTGGAGTTTTATTGTAAGGTTTGCACAAAACATCCAAAAGGTCTAATCCTTCCTTATTATAAAAGTTTACGATAAATATAGTAATTTACATAAATAAAAATATTTTATTCATAAATATTCATAAAGATGAGTTTACCATTGACATCAATAACATTATTGCTTACTATTTTATGAATCTATGAATTCATCGTAGTAAAATTTAGTAAAATAAGAAGTGCTGTGAGACGCTTGAACGCACAGCAGTATCCTTTGAATCTATATATCCGGTACAAGTCAATTACTGTATAATTCTTAAAATTATTTTCACTTATTAAAATAGAAATTATATAAATTGGTTCGTGACGAAATAAATATGACGGAGTGCGTCCTGTTTCGATATGTTGCGGAGAAGGGTTAAAAAGAGTGAGAGTGAAGCTATATAACGAGTTGTTGCGCGAAGAACTGAAATACCCATAGCGGTGACTCGCGTGCTCCGGGCTCTGACGTCAATGGAACTCGAGTTTCAACGCCTGCATACCCGATGCAGAAAAAAAGGACGAGGTTCGAAAAACCCCGAGAGTACGTCCGGCTTTTACTTTTACTCCCATGAATCTTTAACGACATCTTATTATTCCAAAAATTCACCGCACATGATACAAATTTTTTATCTACAAACTCCCACACTTTTTTTTCTCTAAAAAATCATAAAAAATTTGTCGAATGAATAATATCTTGTCTCGTAATTTTACAATGAGTGGAAATAAGATTTGAAGATATTTTTGAAGCATAAAAAATGTTTAAAAACACATTTTTTAAATTGTATTAGATTATTCGTAAAATTTTGCTCACGAAAGTTTTGTCGTGAAGAATGGAGTGCAATTACTCTCAAAATTGTTCCTCATTCGTTAGATACTTCGAGCTTCTTCTCACGTATCGCAGAGACCAATAATTCAAGATCGGTAGAATCGATTTCGAGTTTCTTTCCTGTTCGTATTTCGATCGGAGCGCGGAGAAGATGCGAGAGCGAACGGAGGAGGAAACGAACGCCAGAGCTTCGGGATGCAGAAGGAACAGAGGCGCGCGAGTCAGCAGAATAATGAACCGTTACGGTTTATTCTGTCCCAGATCGTTCGAGTTTAGATAAGGCGATTCCAAACCGTCCCGGGTCTCTTCGCCCTTTTCTAAGCAAAGAAAAAAATGGAGGAAGCTTTCGGCTTAACACAAACGAGGCAGAATTTCATTTAAACGAATTTATATCTCTGCAGAATATTAGCAGTATTGATTTTTTAGAGTCGCTCTAAAAATTTAACGTTAAAAATAAAACAGCTCATATTATAAAACTTTTTGATAAGAACTTGATTAAAAATTATTTATGGATGAAAATAATTGAACAAAAATCACCGATGATTATTGTTCAAAATAGTTTTAGCGTTTTAATGTATCTTTTTGAGAAATGGCATTTTAAAGTTTATTGTAATATATGTAAAAACTTACAATATTTATGTCATAGTTATTTATATTAATTCACTATAGTTGAGCTTCAAATATTAGATGGCCTGATTTGTAATATTGGTCATAATTGTAATATTAATTAGCCTGCTTAGTATTTTTTAAATAATTTGTCAGTAATTATTGTATAGTAATTATTGCACAGTAATTATAGTACAGAAATAACAAATGGAAATCAGCATAAATATTTCATTTAGTAGATACAAGTATATTTAATTTAAACTATATTATTTTTAAACGCAATATAAGGTAGTAATTTTGTAAACATATTTGTCTCAATAAACTTCAATTAAGGAGGTGTATTACCGATATTTACTAGTCAAATGAGATGAACACGTAAAATATTTTAGATTGTTTGCAATTTCACTCTAAATTTATATATTTTTTCGATAAAAGAGCGTCTGCTAACGGTTTCTCGTAAGACTGTGGCTTATGTCGAATATACTTTGTCGGGATGATTTTCGCTTATTTTATCAATAATGCTACTTGAAATTTAACCATCGAAAAATTGGATTAATACTCTATATCGTAAAAAAAAAATCAATTTCGTACTTTCGTTAATACCTCCTTAAAAAAACACTATATATTTGATTGGATGAAGAGGCTTGAAAACCTTAAAATATACTTATCAAGTTAACCGATATATTTTCAATCCGCAAAAACACGAGACGCCAAAGAATTAAAAGACAAATCACATAAACTATAGAGATAAATAAAAACTCAGTAAAACAATGCGATAACTTTGATGCTCGATTACCAAAAAATAAGACGAAGAAGAAGGGCGAAGAGACGGTGAAAATTTGGTTGATTCTTGATAAAGCTCGGAAGGTAAAAAGCGTCGGAGGAAATGGAGAATCGTTTCTTGGGCACGGGGTGTCCCTTTTCTCGCGCTTCTCACCGTTGCACTCGGGCCGATGGAACGAGAGGGCGCGCGGCGGCGCCCGCTCGAGCATAATCGTTTGTTTCTCGTCGACCTTTGGGATGCACTACGTCAAGCTGTCAGAGCGCGACCCCGCCTCGCGGAGAGCGCGAGGGCCTATATGTACTCCAGAAAGACGAGAGAAAGGAAGGAAGGAAGGAAGGAAGAGAAAAGGAATAAATAGAGAAAGAGAGAGAGCAAGAGAGCGGTGCGTTCTCCCGTACATATTTATCCGGCGAATACACACATTTATCCACTGGAAAGTCCGGTAATGGGCTTACAAAGCGTAACAAACTGATGCGAGGTCAAGCACCAGGACGGGCAATAAACACACGGGGAAGATAAATGGCCGTCGTTACGTCTATATATGTAGAAAATGTTATTCCCGGGGAGAAGAAAACTCCTCGGACGCTCGCTAAGCACTCCGCGCGAGTGTTCAGGCCGAGAGGGAGTCTCGGGGAGAGATACGACGCTGCAGAGAGCGTCAGCCTCGCGAGAGAGGGATATCCTCGCGGGCGAAAGTGTTTCGGCGATCGCGATGGACGCTCGCGCGTCATCCCTTTCTCTCTCTCTCTCTCTCTTTATTGTTATTATTGTTTATTGTTCGAGCCTCCGGCGTCTCCTAAGAGCCTCTTTTGCCAGCGGACGTCTCAAGCTCCGCTTCCCTCCCGAGCACTCGCCCCGCCGGGCAACTGCCATCGTGCGGTTATACGCTCCGAGATGAGTTTTATGGGAGTACACGACTCGACGGAGATCCCGGCGAAAGAGTTAACACCTCCTTGGACATCCTTTCATTTTATTACACTCCGATCTTTTTTTTTCGCGTTTTTCATCTTCTCCTTTTTTTTCACTCTTTGCCGCTTCGCCATTTTGTTGGAATCTATACGTGTTGAGAATATATGTATCAGTTGTGTATATCTTTACAATATACATATATGAGAATTATATAGATTGATTTTTGGGATGTTCTTTCGAAATGTGTGAAGACATATTGTGCCAATTTTGAAATCGTTTAATTGAATTTTTCAAGAATTATATTTAACTCTAATGTTGCTGATGCTGATGAACGTTGCTTCTTATGGAATATTCGTTTATATGAATCAGAATATATAAGATTTTTGTAAAACATTTTCTTGGTAATGTGCATATTTTATGAATAAATATATAATAGTTCCAAAAGCTTTTTGGAATTTTTGGAAAAAAAAATGTTCTAGGTTTCGAAGTATGATCCAAAAAATGGTCAACTTTTTAACAAAAAGGCATCCAGAGCCTGGATTTTATGAATTGATCCCAAAGAGTTAATAGTTTCAATTGTTTCTTTCAATCTAATAGCCAAAAATATTTTCTTAATGGTAAATCGTTGAAAATTTGTGTAAACCTTTTATTTTACGTTTAAAATTGTAATATTGCGTGATCTTTTGTAAAAGCCTATGTTAAAAATAGCTATATTTTAAATAATGAATATCTTGACTTTTAGACGATTAAAACAGACATTCTTATACATATTTTTTATAACATATAAGCTTCAACCATTTTTTTCAAAAAATGGCAATTTTAGCAATTGGACAGGTACACCTCATGACTTGACTCACAAACAAATCGAAACTTACATTATTCCAAAATATTTTTGATATTATTGAGTTACTTAATCTGTATCTATTTTTTTCGCATCGAATGGTGTTGGCAATAATTGCTTAATTGATTTTACGCACTAAATGGTGTTTATATTGCGGTGTTAATTGTTTACACTGATTAAACACAGCATATAAAACCACATGATATTAACACCATGTCATTCTACACCAAACGATGGGAACTAGATATATAGACCAAGAATGATGTTAAATTAACACCATTTTAACAAAAAATTGTTTACAGTGATAAATTAGTATTCTCGTACTATTTTTTTCAATTGATTAATTATATATTCGTTATTTTTTTTGTTATTTTGCAGATGCCACAGACAGTTCCGTCGTCCGCGGGCTTCTCATCGTCCTTCGACTACGGTAGCTTCCAGTTCGATCTGTCGTTGCTGCCGGACGACTACGAAGTGAGCAACAGCCAGGAGTCGATCCTGAAAGCGAGCCAGATAAAGCAAGAGGCGCGGTCGCCGAGGCCGAACTCGCCGACGACGTATCCGAGTCCGCCTTATCCGGGGGCGAGCGGCGAGCTGTCGCCGAATTATTCTCACGACGGATCACCCGGTTATCCCACGAGCCCCTATTACGTGCCCCAGAGCCCCCAGAGCGCGCAATTGTATAACAACGCCGCCGCCGAGCCGCTCAAACAGCCCGTCAAGAGAGAGAAGAGCCTCGATCTCCTCGCCATTCTTCATGAATCACGGTTAGTCACGATTTATCCCTGCAGATTTATCGACCGCCATCCTTCCAACCTCGAATTATAAATGCTCTTTCTCTCTCTCTCTTTCTCTTTCTCCGAGATTTGCTTCGAAGAAAAAAGCCTTCTATGTATAAACTTTTTTTTAATCAGTCATTCATGATCGAATCGATTAATATTTTTCATCTTTATCGTCTTGTCTCTCATTTTTTTACCTTACTCGGTTCAATTGATGCTTGGACGCGTTGAGAAAAATTGAGAAGTCGCTACTTTATACACATTATTTATTTTTATTATTTTTGTAATTTGTTCGGTACTATGTATCATACTCGATCATATAACTGCAGACAATTTGGTTTTTTTTGTATTTAGTTAATCATTTGTATTAAGTTTATTTGATAGGATTTTAGGGTAAAGTTCTTTACTCTGGTATATATATATAAATATGTTGCATATTCAATTTTACATGATAGGTATACTGTTTATTATAAAATTGGGATATATATTTAGATTTTGAACTTTTATTATTTTTTAAAAGGTATTCAGAAATGGTATTAGATTCTGACATTTTGTCAATATATATATTTGGTCATGTACTGTAAAAATAGTTTTATATAATTCACTTTAAAAGATGAAAAAATTTTTTTCATATGAAAGTTTTTATTTTAGTATTGAATCAATAACATTTATCTTCAAAATGAAAATTGTAGTCGTTCCCAACGACAGTTTTGCAGTACTTGATATTAGGAGCGAAGCAGATCTTAGCGAAAAGTAAATTCTTAACGTGAAATGAGTAAAATCTAGACTCTGGTTGTTGCTAAAAAGTTGCCCATTTTTTCAGTTTTAGTTTGACTCAAAAAAGCAACTGGAGTATATTTTAATAATAGTTTTTATTGTTTAAACAAAATTAAATTAAAAAATTTATAAAAAATAAACACTACTACGAACATATTAAAAAAATTCACAACAATCTGATATTAAAAAAATTGTATTTAGTTCAAATTTACGAATTCTTCATAAATCTCAACAAATTTGGATTTTAATAACTATTAAACCATACAGTAAAACGATTACAAATTTGGTACAACATTTCTTTTTACATACTGAAGAACAAAATATCAAAAATTAACCAAATTCTCATATTAAAAAAAATATAGCTCATACATCCTTAAGGTAATTCTATTGGTACAGTCAAATCAAAGCCATAGAAAGAAAAGAAAAAAGAAATTTGACATCAACTTTTGTAACTGTTCTCTGTCAGTTACAAAAATTATTCTCGCTGTGTTTGCTGGGCGATTATTTAGGCTTTGTTTTCCTTCGAAAGAGAGTACTAGAATTTTCGGTCCCAATATTTACGAAAATTTGACAACATTGGCAGAACAATCTTGAATAACGTACGAAATTGATAATATACCTTCATTATATAGTTTGCAAGTCCTCAGTGCTCTTTAATTTGATATTTTCTGTACAATCTGTTAATCAGGCTGCTCGCGGAGAGTCTTGGCTACAAAGAGGATTCGACGGACTGCACGGTACCGTGCACGCCCCCGCGTACCGAGGAGGACATTTACAATAGTCTGGACAGTGATTTCTTCCCGAAACGGGAGGAAACGAATCCGCTGCTGAAGGAGATCCTATTTAAGGAGGAGCCGCGCGGTGGTTACCAGAGCGGGATCGGTCCGGCGGGAAAACCGGACGAGACGTCGCCACTCCGGGATTTGCTCTTCAGCAGAAGCGCGAGCTGCAACAATAAGCTCCGTCCCGAGGCCAAGGACGAGCGTCGGGACGATTACGCGTCCCAGGTACTAAAGATCGAGACCCCGGAGGACGATGCCCGTCTAGCGAGCGTCGACGTCGCCCGCGAGCCCGGAAAATCACCGAAGGAGGACCAAATCTTCGAGGAGGGAAAAATATTCGGGGACAACGGGCCGAAGAGCGATCACCAGCTGCTCAGGGAAGTCCTTCGCGACACGAGCTTCCAGAAAAAGTACAATCTCAGGCCCGTCGATCTCGGTGGCGTCGGGACCGGATTCGTCGAGGATATGGACAGCAGCGAGTGCGTCGGCGACCTCGCAAGGGAACAGATCGAACCCGTCCTCAGCCTCGCCATTCAGCAGCTCCAGAAAGACTTTGACAACACGTGCGTCGCCCTTGGCATTCATCCTGGTAAGCATTCTATTTATTTACTATTTTATTACTTTTTTTAAGGTGATGCCGTTGATGTACCACGTGACACGAAACGCGATTCGCTCAAACATGCAAATTATTGATACTTCATCAAAATTCAAAGATCAGCCCATTTTTGTCACTGACCTGCGTAGACTAAACAAATATTATTCTCATTGACAAGGAATTAAAGAAGTTTGAACCAATCGCGTTTTACAAGTGTCTGGGATCTGCGGCATCGTCTTAAATGAAACTTCTTATGCCGGGGTATAGTCGTTTTTTTTTGAAACGACAGGAACCTGATATGTAAACAGAGCGACTAAAGCCATTTGGGCGAGTCGAGGACGAGAGATGTGTGTTAAGGGATGTATGTCAATGTGTTCGTGTTTTTTTGAGAATACTCTACGTTAAGGTAGTTCTCGTGAAAAATGAATTTGGACAAATTTTCTTGAAAATTTGCACAAATCTTCTTGGATTTGATATGAATATGTGGACCAAATTTAAAAAGGTTTTACCATGTAAAAGTCAAGATATTTATTGTAAAAATCATGATTTTTCGCGCTCTTCCATAAGAGCACGTATTTAATGTTACGATGTTCACCCTTCAATCTTTTGTCTTCTAGATGGTGAAACTTCTTGAAATATTACACAGATTTTTATATAACATCAAAGAAATTTTGCATAGTTTTTCAAAAAAAAATCTGACATAAAATTGTTTCAAAATTTTTAAATCATGTAGCAAGTGTACCTGACCTTGCATGACCTTGAATTTAGAATATGTTGTTCTTTAGTCAATATGCAACAACTTTTCTTAATTAACTTATTCTCGCAAATTACTTTGAACGTCAGAAAAACCGAGATGAATGTTTTTTATTTGACTCTATACTAAGAGAAATATCTTAATAGTGAGACTATATACTCTGGAGATGTGTGTTAGAGATATATACGTGTGTGTTTCTGATTTTTGAGAATACTTTGCGTTGGTATATATACTACTACGACGGGATTAGTACACAACTGCAGTTTACATTACTATTCTCCGCAGTAATCTTATTGATATCGATTTTTAAAAATTAATACTTTTAACATGGACTACGAATGAATATTTCTTATAACAAAGAATATTTTATATTGCTCGTTTCCAAAAAATATTCTATATCTCTCCTAAATCTTTGAAGCCTGGATCGTAAAGTCTGACCAACGTTCTTTCTAAATCTTTATCAACGATATTCTTTATCAACAAATTCTTTATCAACGAATATTATTCCCCCTCGAAAAAGACTACGTGTCTAGTAAATCTTTAAAGCTTCGATCGTAAAATCCGAACGGCGTTCTCTCTAAATCTTGTTTCTATCTCGTGTCAATGATAAAATCTTGAATTCGCAAGAAAGTTGCGTCATGATGCTTTATCGGACATTCGCAAAGAAAATCCACGAAGTATGCACTTCCCTTATATTTGTTGTACTAGCAAAGGTTATAGTGGCTTGGGAGCTTAGCGCCTTTGCAGTGATTGCAAATTTTAACATTTATTAAAATTTCATAATATAAAAAAGACGATGATTTCCATCCTACATATAGTTCTGAATATTTATTATTTACATTTATAAATTATTCAAATAAATTTTAGAAGTTGTACATCAAAAACGATCTTTAAAAAATGTTGTTACAAAATTTTTCTAAAATCTTGCCATAAAAAAAAAATATTTTGAAAACGTAGTTTGTGTCTAATGATTATTACAAAGATTACGAGTTGTTATTTTTTTAAAGTGTAGTCTTTATTTGTCTCTATGATGTATTCCATTTTTATTCAAATCAGTCGAGCTGTACTTGGGAAAAAAATATTGTCTGATTTTTCGTTTTATTTCGATTTTTTTTTCAAAGACAGAAGTATATAGAGGTCAGAATTTTAGTCAACGTATCTTTTTAAAATCAACTTATTCTTATAATGGTCCTTGATACTTTTATATGGTCTTTCCATTATTTTTTTAAAAACCCTTAACCAATTTCAATGAAACTTTTTCCAAACTATTATCCATAATACCTTTCACAATTTTACAATTTTTGTCAAAATTTCTTCAGTAGTTTCACGTTTGAAAAATGTTAAAAAATAGACAGACAAAATATGTAAAAATCAATTATTATTTCTGAAAAAATAAAAAAATTAGAGATACGATTTTTTTTTTCGATTTCATTATGGGTTTATAGATGTTGATTGATTGTGGAAAATAATACGTTCATGCGTAGTATTCGAAGTCGTATTGAAATAACGTTTCGTCTTCGGAAATGGAGTCTCGGGAAGAGAAAAGTTGGCTGCACGGGATCCGCTCTCGGGCCCGATACTCGCGGAGTTTCTCGATCTGGCGACCGGTTTGTTTCGAGCGGCACGCACGGCGTACGTTCTCGCTCGGAGCGCTTTGCAGAGCATGACGTCACGCTCGGGAAATAAGTTTCACGCGCTCTAGCGTCGATCACTGAATTACGAAACTTCATTCCCATTCGTCGCTCCCTGATTCTCTCCTCTCTCTCTCTCGCTCCTTCCAACTTCCTACGAGACCACGCAAGGCCGTTTTGAGGTTTCGAAGGTCACGCGCGGCTCACACATCTTTCACGAGATCTAAATCATTTCTCCTGCTCTTTCTCTTCCTCATTTTTATTTTTTATTTCTTTTTTCTGGAAACAAAACCTTTCTTGACTTTTTTTCGACGAGCTGAGTGTCTCGCGACACGATATCTCAAACGTGGAAAATTCGTTTTTACCATAATAATATTTTGTCAAAATGGTTTTTTATTTATTTGTTATTTAAGATTGTGTATTTGTAAAAGTAGTTTCATGAGTTCAGTTAAATTTAAAAACTGTTTATTCAAGTTGTATTACGTATGCATAAATTGTTGGAATTTTTATTCAATAATAACATCGTCTAAATTCAAGGCCATTCAATAATTACGAAAATTATAAAATAAGCAATGTTTCTCCGATGTATTATAAAGAATTATGCAAAAGTTGAAGAAATTTCACCACCCAGAAATCGGAAAAAAGTCGAAATGTGAAAATTTCCCATCAAATAGGCTCTTAAAATCTTTTTTTCTTTGTTTTTTTGCTTGTTCAATATGAATTTGTGGATTTCCTTTCTCTTGACGAAATCAAATTTATTAAGGGTGTTTAAAAAAAGGTTTAAAAAGTTTAAAAGGACTAAAAAGGTGATTTAAAAAGGATTTGAGATTTTAAACATTCTTTTCTTAAGGGGCCCATTTTGCCCCAGATACATATATATAAATAAATTATAGAATATTGTATTATGTTAGTGAAAAATTTTAAATTTTTTGTTGCATAGAACCGAGACGTTGGAGCGCGGCCGACGTCGCGGCCTGGGTCCAGTGGGCCAGAAGACAGCTGCATCTTCCCTCGGTGCCTCTCGACAGTTTTAACATCGATGGCGCAACGTTGGCCAATCTCACGGAAGAGGACTTTTGTCAGAGAGCGCCACAGGTGAGTTATCTCAACGACACCCAAAATTACCTCCAAAAAAAGCATTTATTTCCAAATCTTCGTGTTCGAACGAACTTTTTTCGGTGACTCACTCGGTTTCACTCGACGTTGATCGACTCGACGATAATTTCTCCCTGTTCCACGGAAATCTCGAAGATCCGCTTCGTCACGGGGAACGAGAATGGGGCGAGAAATCGCCGCGGTCTAAGCCCGATGAAAATTTCATTTTTTTCTCTCTCTCTCTCTTCTCTCTCCTTTTTTTCCACATTTATTTCCGTACTTGGTGATTACGAGGGCCGAAACGTCAGCGAGATATGGCTCCGGGTGGGGCTCGACGAAGAAGCGAGTGCACACCGAATAAAATGTAAAACTAGAGAGCTCATAGGCGATTGCGAAAGATTCTTCGATGCGGAGAGGAAAGGGAGGGCAAGGAAAGTCCGGTGAAAGTGAATTTCTTGGAAATCTACGTGCGTCGTGTGTTTATGCTCGTCCCAGAAGAGATCGCGCGGCTCTCCGGTCACTCCGCGCCCGTTCTCCGTTTCGTGCCCACCGGGTACCGTAATTTCCTCGTTAAATTCTTACGTCGAGAGCTCTTTATGTACATCCACGCGCATTGCTGCTTTACAAGCACAACAACAAAATATATTTCGCATGGATATTGTATATTTCATCCGGCAATCTTCTCCTTTCGGCAATTTCAATTTTTATTTACAATTATTTATTGTTCGGTTTTTATCGTCGGCGTATTCGCGTTGAAATTACGTTTTCAACATATTAAGGGGTTTCGGTACAACTGGCGAAAATAAATGAAGTTTTGCATCAGTTAAACGTCCCAATAGACATGTCCCCATAGTTGGACAATATTTGTTACATTATTTTTAACATTTGAATGATTTATTTCTCAATAAAATCGTATGGATTATTTTTCATATACAAAAAGGTTTATTTTTCATAACTTTAATTTATTAGAACAAACTTGTTGAACCCTAGAGATAGGGTCATTTTATTTCCAACTATTGGGATATCCTATATACATATTCTAACGTTCAAGTATTTATTTACTAGAAATATTATTTAAAATTAACACATAAAGAAACCTGTATAGTATAGAGGATAAATAATGAAAAGAGATCGTTGATTACGAAATAACAGGAGCAATTCGATGGAATTCCAGTCATTTAACATCATTTTTGTATCGTTTATGCAAAAAAAAATAAAAATAAAAAATGAAAAATTTACCTATTCATATAATAGTAAAGAATTTTTCTGCAAATTGTCAATAATTTTCGTTGAAAAACTTTTATACTTTCTAAAAATTGGTCAGAATATTGATCCTGATATTTTAAGTATACATACAAAAATTTTCATGTTATTCTCAAGTATTAACGAAACAACTGAATTTTATTTCAAATAGTTACAACTTATGTTAAAACCGTCAATCTTTTTCTAAAAATTAGTCTGGATGTTTATACAAATATTGTAAGTATGTATAGACATTTTCATGTCATTATGTTCTTAAGAACATGTAATTTTCAAATATTGCCAAGATAAGCACCTTAACCACTAACTAAGTGCACACTTGAATGAAAAAAAAAAATTTTTCTTTCATAAGTATTTAAAGCCAGTACTTTTATGATGTAATAATATTCTACATGCAATTTCTTAAACTGCTAATTTTTCTATAAAATTAAATGATTTGGAAAATTTCCTTTAGAATTACATCATGTGCTCGTTTTTTAAAAGTAAAATTGTACGATGCAACATTATGAGAATTTTTCTTGAAACATTTTCTCTTCATAAATATCTGAATGATCTATTCTCAGTGCCAGTTTTCCCATTACGTTTGCTTTGATTCCAATTTCGTATCTCCACGTTTAATTCCGTCCTGTCCCCTGTTATTTCGTGATCTATGAATTAACCCGGCGACGTATATTAGAGTAAGATTATTTCGAATCTCGGAGGCTATAAATGCATGGACGGGTTATAAATAATGTCGAGTTTCGCCAATTTTAGAAGGAATAAAAAACACGGAGCTCCGTCCAGACCGGAATCTCTCGGGCCAAGATCAATAGTTTCATGGAAAAATATCAAACACGAGCGGAAAATATTGAAAAAGCTGCGACGATCGTTCACCGTTATTCGAATAATTTATTTATAAACGTTACACTATATTTTTCGTATCTCTCTTTTTGAACACTTAAGTACGAATATCTTTCTCTCGGTGGAATTATTTTGATCTTTTACTATATTCAATTTGATATAAACTTCTAATAAATATTTTACATCATAACAATAAAATTTTATTTTCCTCAAATAGAATTTTAGTTTTACACATATGTCAAAATATTAATATAAATATAAATTACGAAAAAGCAATTTACGTATATGAAATAGTTATAATGTAGATGCATTTTATGCAGAGTGGGCAAAAAGTGTATCGAATATTAACGGTGATCGTTCACCGTTATACGAATCATTTATTTATGAACGTTACACTTTTTTGTATCCTCTTCAAGTGCTTTTAAATACTCGTTCTTATGGGAATAGTTAAAATGTTCAAACAAGTAAAAATTTTTTACGTCGCAATTTACATACATCAATTATAAATAAATATTAATTTGAGAAATATTGAAATGAGTTGGAGAATATTTAGTTGAAAATATTTCGTTAAAACAACACTCATTTATTTGAAATAATTAAACTTCAGTTAAATCAAGAAAGAATTTAGTTTAATTTGGAAAAAAAAATCGTTGCACATATCGGAACAAAAATTTTGTTGGATCAACCAAATTTGGTTTTCAATATACTGAAAACAGATTTAGTTGGAAAATATTTAGGTGAAAATATTTCATTAAAACAATACTTATTTATTTGAAATAATTAAACTTCAGTTAAATCGACAAAGAATGTAGTTCAATTTACAAAAAAAAAATCGTTGAACGTATCAGAATAAAAATTTTTTTGGATCAACCCAATTTCGTTTTCAGTGTACTGAAAACAGATTTAGTTGAAAATATTTCGTTTAAACAATACTTATTTATTTGGAACAATTAAACTTCAGTTAAATCAAGAAAGAATTTAGTTCAATTTACAAAAAAAAATCGTTGAACGTATCAGAACAAAAATTTTGTTGGATCGACCAAATTTGATTTTCAGTGATACAGATGCATTTTACGTAAATTGTACGAAAAGTGTATCGAATATCATGGCGAATCTTCAAATTGAACGGTATATGTAAGAATAAAAAGAAGAGAGTTCAACGGAATTGGTGACTGTGGGGAGAATAAGAGGGGGGCGAGAGACACGACGTGCTCCGACACGTAGGGCTTTAGGTATTTATTCTCGCGGCTTCCTTTCTCATTTTTCTGGTATCGCATGCGAGAGAGGTATTCTCTTTCGAAATATGTATAACGATCGCGATGCACCCGATCTCTCTCGGTCTCACCGAATCGCGGCGCGTCGTGCCGCGAGAGGAAAGAAAACGTTCGTTCCATCAAAGAGCGACTCGCTCTCTCGCTCCTCCGAGTCCTGAATCACGTGGACCGTGTCGTCACGATGCACAAAGACTCACGAGCGTAACTGCATCTAAGGTGCGTTCGTTTATTTATAATCACGAACACACTCCCGACGTTACTCTTCGTCTCTTCGATTTTCTCTCTCTCTCTCTCTCTCTCTGTTTATTTTTCAATTTTTTTCTCTCTCACTTCTCGTCGCCCCCCCCCCTCTAGAATTTTCATTCTTTCTCTCTTTTGCTCTCGTCCCTATCACGATGCAAAACCCGGCGAATATCCTCGCGTATCTCTCGCTCCGCGAAGCCAGGCGAGCGTCGTCGAGTTTACTCTTGGCTATTGCCTGGAAGTAGGTCAAGCCAGGCATTGCCAGGCTGCCTGTTGCGTCGCGCCGCTTTCTCTTCTCTTCGCCAACCTATCTCTCTCTCTCTCTTTTTCTCCGTCTCTCTATCTTTCTCTCCCGTACTTTTCGTATTCTCGCGTTCTTCTCTCTTCCACGCTCTCGTATACGTTCGCTAAACGCTTTTCTCGCATTGTCGTTCGTCGAATTTTCCGGTGCGTGAAGTCTTCGTTCCATACCCGGCATATACGAATTTTCATTGATCGATCGCTTATTTTTTTTTTGTCAATTTTCGACCTTCAAGATCCTGACTCAGATATTTGGAGGAATTTTACAAAAGTGAAATATATACAGTTATGTATATAAATATACTTACATTTTTGTACAGTTGCACAAACGTTGCATACTTTCTTGCCTTCAGATGATGACATAGGATACATGCTTGTATATCAAAACTTTATGAACATCTGAAAAAGGTTAAAAAATCGAGGATTTTTAATTGTAAAGAATATATATTCCATTTAATTGGATCAAACGAAAAATAAGCTCATAGTGAAAATGACATATGTATTTTAAGAGGAAAGCTCTCCAGCTTTATAAAAAAAAATGAAATTTTACGTAAACGCGTGCCGCATACAGTGAGAAAAATTGGTATTTTCATTTTGACTCGATTTTCAAGAGTCTTCTGTTTCGTATGATAAAAAAATAAATATTCCCAGCATTGAAAAGCTGATAAGAGTACAATAATAAATACTATACAATTTTTATTTCTATTATAATTTTTATATACTATTTTTCTTAGTTAAGTTTTTTTTTAATTAACCATAAAATGTTTATTTTTATAAAACTATACATAATTTTAATTTTAATTAAAATTGATTTCAGTGCGGCAGCATGCTTCACGCTCAGCTCGAGATCTGGAAGGCGGCCGTCGAGGAATCACCGCGAAACACGTTGGCCGCTTGTTGGAGTCCAACGAGTGTCGTTGCACCTCCGAGCAATGGAAATTTGAGCCCTTCTTCGTCCCTGACGAGTCCAGGACCCGAGAGTGTCAAAGGATCGCCTTGTACGATCGATTACTCCGATGGTGAGTTGATTAACTTTCATTGAAACCAACTCTATCTCTTTTCCGTCTAATATTTACAATAACTTATTCTCTTTATTCCTTTCTTTCGTTATTTTCTCCATTTCATTTTCTATATACTTTTCTTCATATTATTTAAACCTTGATTGCTTTTTGCTTTTTCTTATTCAATTATTCTAGGTCAACATTTTTAATTGGATTCTTTAAATTTTATTTACATTCTGTACAACATTTTTCTTTGTTTATTTTTTCTCATTTTCTTGATAAACAATTTCGTGAATAATTACTTGGTTCGGCCTTCGTTTGCTTTTTTTCTAAGGGTGTGCGAATATCGTTCGAATCGAATAATTCGAAAAATTCCGAATAATTCGAATAATTAACGAATTACCGAATTATATTACTGGATTTTCAATTGTTTTTAATTCAAAGTTCATTACATCATGCATCAAAATATTAAATTTTCGAATAATATACTTTTTTTATTTAAAACATTAAAAATAAATTATCCGAAGAAAACGATTGGTCAATTTTCAAAATATATTCATATCTCGCAGGGATGCTTCTGGCTCGCGACGTATTCACACTCGATCGAATTTTGACATTTTTTCTCACATCGATTCACCAAATTCACTGTCACACATATTTTTAATGATTCATTTTACCTTTCGAGTCTATTTCGAATTATTTGAATTTTTTTTCGAATTATTTGAAATTTTTCGAAAAATTTCGAATAACTCGATTCAAGTTTCAAATCGAATATTATAATATTCGATTCGGAACGAATAATTCGAAAGTTCGAATTATTCGCACACCCCAACTTTTTTTCCTCCTTTTTCTTTTTTTTCGTTTTTATTTTAATTTGACGTTTGTGGGATGGGCGTGTGTTCAGACGAGGACGAGGAAGCGTCGAGCGCGGTGAGCGGGAATGGCGGTGGCAAGATGAGGAACGGTGGCTCGCACATCCATCTCTGGCAATTCCTGAAAGAGCTGCTACAGAGTCCGGGGCTCCACGGCTCGTGCATACGCTGGCTCGACCGTAGCAAGGGTGTGTTCAAGATCGAGGATTCCGTGCGAGTCGCGAGACTCTGGGGAAAGCGCAAGAACCGCCCGGCCATGAATTACGACAAGCTCAGCCGTAGCATAAGGCAATACTACAAAAAAGGTATAATGAAAAAAACGGAGAGAAGTCAGAGGTTAGTTTACCAATTCTGTCACCCGTACTGCCTCTGAGAATGCGAGCCAGCGGGAAACAAAACGAAGAGAAAAGAGCACAAAAATTATCGACGATTAGATTTAAGTGCGCGGCTCATATGAAAAACGAAGCAAAAAAGAAAAAAATATGAAATAAAAAATGTAATTTCTCTCGATCGAGGCTCGACCGAGACTCGTCTCAAATTTTTATTGTATTTTCCGGGCAGACCCGATCGAGCCACGATCCGAGCGACCGAGCGAGGATCACGACTTCCGGCTCTTTCCCGACCGGGAAAGACGAGCTTGGAAAAAACGAGATTAAAAAAAAAATGAGTGAGAGACGAAAGAAATACGAATGAGGATGAATGACTATTTTTTTTTCTATTTTCTTATCGAAATTCGACCGTAAGTGTGTGAGATTCGTGTGTGAGTGAGTCGATAATTTTTCGCGTTATTTTTTTTTCGTCGCTGTCGTTGCGAACGTCGCCAAAAAAAGAAACAAATGAGAAGAAAAGAGGAAAACATATTTAACGATCCAGTGTGGTTTCATTATTTCGACAATAATGAGAATCTACACTTGGGTCAATTCAGTACGCCCTTGTGGGCGATTATTATTATTATTATTGACATTATTATTGCTATTATTTTATTTTTCATATTATTACTGTTTTATTATAATCGTTATTATTAACAATACTAAATCCGTTCTATATTTCTTAAGGTCTCGAACGAGTTATTTCAATCACTCGCTTTGTCTTTCTCCAAGTATTTTTTGATTTCGTTGAATATTGCATCGTAAAATTGCATCGAAATTTTGACTTTTTCTTTCTCTTTTCATACCAAAACTTTTGTAGGTGAATTTTCAATAGGAATTTTGAAATGTTGGCATTTTTAAAATGACGTGGTGCAGGTAAAAATACTTTATTGAAATTATTTTCGAAATTATTATGTAGTGGCTGATGGACGATGCAAGCTTCAACGAAATTTTATTTCGTAGAGTCTCGTCGGTGGGAAAGGCTCGGGAGGTACGTCCCGCTTTTCTCAACGACACCTTAATTGTTCGCCTTACGACGTGTTTTTTTTTCTTCTCATTCACGCGCTAAGCAAAAAATCTTCGTTCTTGTGTTTCATTTCTCATTATCTTCTCTTTAGTCCCGTAAGGCTCGTCTTACGATTGCTTGCTGGGCCTTGAGGCCAGCCCCGAAGATCAGTCTCCCAAATGTTTCAGTAAAAAGGAACCTCATAAAAAAGAAAAATGAACGACCAAAACAACAAACAATAAGCGTTGACGAAACATTTATCAAAACTTTATTAATATATTTTTGTCAACCATATAAATGAATTGAAAAGAAAAAGCAAAAAACAAATGTGTAAAATTAAAAAATAATTGTCGAAAGATTTGAAAAAGAATTTCAATTCTTTGAGGTCACGAAAAAAAGGAAATGAAAAAGAGGAGACTGATCGAGTGGCAGAGTGATTTTAGCGCGCGGAACTCTTCGTCGCTGCTAGTCGCTGATCCGTCAATTCTCGTCGTGCTGACGAGCGAATCGAAAAAAAAAATGAAATCCTGTTATTCTTTTCGATGTGAATAAAAAATTGACGATTCGTCGCGCTCGGGGCGCAAAAGGCTTCAGGGTCTGGTGATTTTGGTCCCATATATCTATGATATATTAAACGTTGTATGTTCCATGAACGATTAGAAATTAAGGACAAATCTGTACGTAAGTCGAATAAAAACGGTTCAAGTGAGCCACATATTGAAAAAAAAAATTATTACGTATCGTACTTTCGTAAAAAATGCAAAAAAAAGTTGTCTGCGAAAATTCTTTGAAAAAAGAAATCTCGATGAAAAGTTATTTATTAAATTTTTATTTATAACTCTCACTTCTTTTCACATTTTATTTCTCTAATTTGGGTCTACATACAGTTTTATGGTTCTTCGGGTTTTCGGTTTAACGTTAAGTCATCGTTTTTAGTCTAAGATTTCAATAACAATGACAATAATATATTTTTCTCGATGTAAAGCGACCAGATTATATTAATAATTTTTTCTCTAATCACATGATCACTCAAGATTTTAGTGTATTTATTATTATCACTTTTATTATTTTTATTATTATTATATTTTTATTGTAAACATGGGAAGAAGTTTTTAAAATACAAGTTGATAAAATATTTTCGCTATGCTTTTATTTGCGATCCACCCACTGAAATAAAATATCCATTCCCTCCCTTTTTTAATTACGCGCATTGATCAGGTTAATTTAAGTTTAATTTTTTGTATACAAACATATCAAGGAGTATATACAAACATGTCAAAAGAAGCCGCGTTTTTGTTTGTGCTTCAAAAATCGAAAAAAAGGAAATTCTAAAAATTTTGCGAATTTCAAGTATTTAACGAATTAGCCTCGGACGTGGACAAATATTCGTGAATAATTCGGGGATCGTAAACATAAAAATAAAGAGAGAAAATTCGTCGGGCGTAACGAGGAAAAAAATTCCAAATTTTCGAGAATATTTACCTCGATTATATGGTACCTATTATGATGCGTCGAGGTCGAGGGAAAAACCGAACACTTGATTGTTTGGATTTTCGATTAAATTTGGAATCATTAGGCCGGTATAAAGTGTCGGGGTAAGACGTGTCGGGTCTTGCAAGGTAGTACATTACCGAAAAATTGAAAATTTCTCAGCTCACTTTTCTTAGAACTGAACTTATCGTGTAATAAAATGAAAACAACTTTATAACTCAATTTTCTACTATTTATATCAAATATACCTGGAAAAATATACCTGAATAATTCGGTGGTCGTAAACATTAAGAAAAAGATAAAGTTCATCGACCATAACGAGGAAAAAAATATTTGTTTTTCGAGAATACCCCGACTATGGTCGAGGTCGAGTGAAAAACCAAAAACGATCGTGATTGTTCGGATTTTCGACTGAATTTGGAATCAGTTGCCCGGTAGATAGTGTCGGGGTTTGTTACTGAAAAACGTTTCGTTGCAATTTGACAAGTTCAATTAAGTACTTAGTGTTTCAAATTTACAATATTGTTTCTAAATACTTCAAAAAAAAAATGTCGGTATGGACGAAAGTGCTGTCCAATTGATGCAAATAATTTCAATCCTGTTATTTTATTCTACATATAGTAGTATAATTTCCGTTACATTAAACGTATGCGCAGTCTTTTAAATTCGAACGTACAATTTTTTAATAGCAGTTTCGCTTCGAATAATTAGATTTTTCATAATAAATTATTAGTCCTATAATTATTTATTCATTTACCCGTATATGTATACTTGATGGTACGTTTTTAAACTTGTTTTATAAAAATACATACAAAAAATATTGAGTTTTGAATGGTGTGGTGGTGAAGTGAAGTGCGAGGCCCACGGAACATATTGAGCAGAAAATTAAGAAGATTCGCATCGTCTCCATGAATCACTCTCCATACAGCTGATTTCGTCAAAAGGTAAGACATCGCAAATTGAAATTTTCATGGGTTTACGAGACCCAGTGTGACTTGCTGAATGTCTTGAAATTTTTTTTTCGATATTAAGAGCCAATTCGATCAGAAATTTCCCGTGGATAACGAAAATGATAATTTGATATTGCTTGTTATGACGAATATTTGTGCTGAATAGAAGAAATCAAAGCTTCGGTTATCGTCAATTTTTTTCTAAATTATTGATATACTTCTGATTTTGATAAGTTTTAATTTTGAGAAGATTGTACGAATTTTTTTCATTTTTAATCGTTTAAAGAATATGCAATGTGAAATTTAATTTTACAGCTAACAGTAGAAAAACTGACAAGCTTATGACGAAAATAAATTTCATTAGTTTATCAGGAAAAACTCACATTTGTCAAAGAGTATAAACTGTTCAATATTTTCTGAAAGCTAAACGTTAAAACTTCAAATTAATGAACAGCAATTTTCTACAACGTATATTTTACAAATAAAAAAATCGCCTCTCACTCGACATTGTCGATAAGTTTTATAAACTTTTTCTAAATTGGATAATTATTTATCGGTACGACGCGACACGTCCAATCCACCGAAAGGTCAACCCTCGGACAAGACAAAAATTTATTGAGTAGAAAAAAGATCGAAGGATATTTCTCCGGAGACGAAAATGTACGGTGTAAGAATTTCTTGTATTTTTCTACTGGCTACAAGAATGCGGTTCGAGTGTGAGAGAGAAAAAGAAATAGAGAGAGAGAGAATGTCGATTGCTAGTATCAATCAGGCGTCTATTTTTTTCGAACGAAATTATACGCTGAGGGAGGAAAATCTGGCATTAAATTAAAGAAAAAGAGGATGAGAAGCGGAGAGAAAAATGGCGCTTTTTTCAATCGCTGAATAAAGTATAAGCAGCGCGGATCTTGGATCGCATCGAATCGAAGACTACAAAGGTCAGTACTTGGGAGATAACGAGAGAGAAAGAGAGAGAGACCTTTTCTCTCATCTGCAATGTTTCGCCTCAAAGATTTTGCTCGCCCGTGATCCAACGAGTTTACATAATGGGGTCGTAAAGTATATGGTATCGTGCGGGGGTGTGGATCCCTCGATACGATACGTACTCGACTTTGCTTCGATATGCGCCAGCCATTTCAAATTCCGTCGCTCTTCTCTCACGTCAAATGAAAAGCTTTTCTTATCTATGCCTATACATTCCAGATAATCATACGAATTTACATTTGACAATTTTTTTTCACGAGATATTTCGATTCAAAATTGCACGAAAAAAATGTATGCAAGTATTTTTTTTTAATTTGTTCAACTTTTTTTTCTCAACATTCTTTTGGTTTTATTATTTCACATCAGATTGGATGGCAATGAACATTTCATCCATACTAATATAATAATGCACTGAGAGATGAATGTAGACAATTTTCACGTAAAGTGACAGCTATATAGATTATTATAAAACTAAATATATTCTTATATCTTATTGTTCATTATAATTAATTCCCATAAATAACACTACATTTTTATATTTTATTAATTTAGTCGTGAAATAAATTTAGTCTACTATATAGAAATACATTTTAGTTCTAAAATAAAGAGTATGGTTCGTCATTTTATGGTAAAATGTATTCTGTCGTGATTACTCTTAGTTTGCAGAAATTTATATTATTGTTTATTTGTTTATGTTTTGGTTATTTGTTCATTCGTTATTCAGTCATGGTTGAATGGCTGTGAATGAATTTGATTAAATTTCGTACACATACTGTGTGTGTTATCTGGATCAATATTTTTGATGTTCTTTTTTTCAAATAAAAACAAAATTTTTATGATTTTATCCAGTAAAAATAGACTATATAAACATCATAGTAAGGATACTTTTAACTTAAAGTACAAATTTTTCCATAAAAACTGGTTTCTCTCATGGAAATAAGGTTCTCTTAAATTCTTGTAAAATTGTTCCATAAAAATGTATTTCTTTTATGCATGAATATTAATTATTCCCATAAGAATTAATTTTTTGTATGAGAATTTATTTGTCCTGTTAAAATTCCTCAAAAATGAACTTTATCTCATTTTTGCGATTAAAAAAATTAACATCCTCATAAATTTTCCGATAATTTTCATGTAAATTCTATAAATTTCGCATAAAAATCGATTATTTCCATAAAAATAAATACCTTAAACCAGTAATTAATTTATTTCGTAACGAAATATATTTCCTCATAATAAGGCAATAAGATTAATTTCTTGTGCACTTTATGGGAAAAAAAACATTGAAATACTAATTTATTTTATCAAGATTAATTTTCACATAAGTGTAGTTTGTAGGAGAGTACATTAATACCCTAATGAACAAATAAAAATGACTTTTTAATGGTCTAACCTGTTGACAATATAGTATTTAAATAAAATTGTGCAAAAATTTTCGTTTCAAAGTCGATCCGAAATTGATTGCGCTGTTGCGAATACGAGAAACAATTATTCCGTTCGTCTGTGAGGCAAGAGATCGGGTAAAGGGTAACGGTTTCGATATCGCGTACTTTTACTTCGGCTGATACGCACAATGGGTGCCGGGGTGCGAGAAATCGTGTACCCGAGAAGAGCGTGAGATCCGAGAAATCATGATTCGCCGTGTGTACGTGCGCGCCTCGGAGCTCCTCGGTTAAAACGATAACTATCGTAAGAGATCGGCGAACACCGTTCCACGGCAACGTAAATTTTGCTCTCGTATGATGAAACATTGTTCGGTTACGGCATCACTTCTCTCTCTCTCTCTCTCCATCTCTTAATCTCGCAAAAAATTACATCCTGATGCGACATAAATGACAATTAAAAAAAAATTAATAAATATTACTTATATACACGAGAAAATGAAACTTTATAATACATTTGTACAATATATTTACATATTTCAAAATAGTGTCTTGAAAATTCGTGCGAATATTTTTCGAATGATTTTTTATAAATAAAAAAGCGACGATCTTTTTTTCAATAATTAAAAAAATTCGTATTTTTTTTTCTATAAAATAATATCCTTATTTATAAAGTAGAACTGGGTGATTGCAACTAAATTCATAGATGTAAATTGACAGTTTGCACAAAAAGAACTGACAGATTCTCAAAACGTCAATATTTAACCAAAGTTAGCACGCGCAAAGCGCGTGTCGCGTCGCCTAGTACTGTAATAAAGTAAAATATTCTGTGTAATGTTTTATGAAAAATATTTTTAATTGGCATTGAGTGAATAAAAGTGTTCAAAAATTGATTAAAGAGTATATAAAAATACTGTATGGATTTGTGTAATAACTTTTGTGCAATTTCTATGAAAACACGTGTTAGAACTTTTCTTAAGTTGAGCACTATCGTAGATTTTAAGTTGCCATGTACACGCGCTTGCACAAATCTAATCCCTGTGTGTACGCCATAGATTTTCAAGCGTTCGAGGCATTTATCAGCCTCCGAGGGTAGATAAGTTACTCGTCTCCACTCTCGATTCACAATCTCTACCATTTATTCGTTGCCATATTCATCGCACCGTGTGCTCTTTCGCAATCTACCAATTCTCGACTCTCCCATGTGATATTTTCTCCCCTTTTGCTTTTCCTGTATAAATACAAAAAAAAATAGAAAAATATCTCCTCGTTAATTATTCAATAAATTGATTATTTACTTATTCAATATATTCTTTCGTAATGGATTCGTGTACAAAATTTTTTACAATATTCAATTCAATCTAATTCAAATTTTAACGTTTTTTATATGCATTGATTTTTATTTTCAATTTCAATTAGCCATTATGCAATACTGTAAGGGAATTTTCTCACTAAAAATGTTATAGCTAACAAAAAAAAGTACTGTTTAAAAAATTGAGCTCTAAAACTTTTAAGCTTTTAAGGATTAGTTTTTTTTATCAATGAACTTATCAATAAAAGAGGTAGATATAGTTAACATTTTTTTAAAATTATTTTTCTATAAAAATTGAAAAAAGAGTAACTATAGAAAATAATAGCTTTGTAACTCTCAATATGTATCGATACTTGTATGAATACTGATATTATCATGTACATGAGAATGAGAGTGTATAATTTTGTGCAGGTTTTATTATTCATTGTTGTTGGTTGAAAAATGCATAAGATCTTTACATACCAACAGAAATAAAAGATTACTGAGAAGTATGTGTATTAATTTACTTCCAATTTCCTGAAAACATTGAATAAAGAGCAGAAAACATACTCGGTGTTGACATCGTCACAAGTTAGTCTCATAACAATCAAATTTGATGTAAACATCGTTATTTATAATAGTTTTTTTTTTCAAGAAAAACTTTTTTTATTGATAACTGTGAAGTGCAAATCTTACGTTTAAGATTAAAAATCGATATAAAAAAAAACAAATTCGTGAACATTTTTTAAGGAGGTATTAGCGATACTTACGAGTCAAATGAGATACTGTTTGGCTTATTTTTTTAATTGAGGCGTAATTAAATGACTTTTAAAATTGAATAAATCTTTTTTACCAAATGTATTTTTTTGAAAAGTAAAATATTGATGTAATACAGATAAAAAGTAATTTTCAATTGTAGATTATAGTTTGACTTGGATCCACTCACGTGTAAGGGTCATATCCGATATTATATAATTAAATAATTTACTGAAAAGTTCGATGGCCATATATTTTAATGGCTAATAATTAAATCTTACACGCTAATGAATACGTGAGATATTTTAGATTGTTTGAAAATTCACTCTAAATATACATTTTTTTAAATGAAAGAGAGAATGCTAACGGTTTCTCATAAGATTCCAGCATGTCGAAAATACTTTGTCGGGATAAATTTCGCTTATTTTATCGATAATGGTACTTGAAATTTAGTTATCAAACACTAGATTAATATTCTATATCGTAAAAAAATTTAATAGCGACAATTAATTCTCGTCAGAAAATTACGAATTTTTGAAAATTATCAGAAATCATATAGAAGAAACATAATGCTATTTTGATTAAAGTTTCCTCATTTGTATTAAACTTCGACAGTGTTCAACTTTTTTCCAAAATGGAAAAAGTGGAAAGTTTCCACTGCAATCATTTTTTCTCAAAAACTGGACAGTATATCATACTGAATTTTTTTAAATATAATTTCTGTAGGTGGTTTTGTAACATTTTTAATTTTTTCATAATTTTCATAAATGTCGTTTTCAAGTTATCTCTGTAGATAATTTTTTTCTGACGTTTCGATGGGGAAATCGAACTTCTAATATCTTAGAAACTAAACGGTAGAGTTGCTCAACTGTTCATTCGATTTCTTTTCTTTTTCTACAAAATATACAATTTTTTCAAAATATTTTCTTGATAAAACAATTTTTGCTATCGAACTACACCTTAATGATGCGGATTGCAAAATTCACAATCAGGATTACATTACATTCCACATTGTTGATAAAAAGTTGTACATATTTGATGAATAATATTGATAAAAACAATTTGATAAAAACAAAATTTTGAAAAAATGGTTAAAATGGAGATAATATGACGCAAAATAAGTTTCGCAGGTGGTCGATATCACGATTCTCGGTTTCGTGATAAATTTTTCGTCGCTCGGTGAGTGGATAACCGTAGGGGAGCAGAAGAATGATATAAAAAAGAGATCTATAGAGAACCGTAAGGAATAATTCGTATTTCAAATGTACGGCGCGGGGACCACGTGCAGGATCGCGATTGCGTGGTCGAATCGTATGAATCACGGCCTCGAGACAAAACGATTAGATCAGTTGCGGGAGCGAACATGTACACACACGAGCCGGCGCACACTCGAGACACTTTCCCTCGCGAGTGTTGTATTTGACCAACTTTCGCCTCGGCGAAGATCTTTTTTTTCCCCTCTCAACACCTTTTGCTATACTCGCTCAATGAGTCAACCGAAACTATTCCTTTATTCCCGATAATTATATTCGCAGGAGCAAAAACTGGAGAAATAATTTATTTGGGCCTGCTTAGTTACACATTTAGACGTTCACTTTTGCGGTTTACGAGTTTCAGTGCGTCGTCTCGCATTTTCATTCAGCTTTGCAAATGAATTGGACCATATGGCTGGTTAGAAAAGTTAAGAAATCACTGCTATTCTTTTCAATTTTACTTTCGAGTTTATGACAAAAGTTTTAAGAGAATTGTTTTGTTACGATTTACTGAATGGGTCACGAAACATTTGTTTCGATTCATTATAATTGTATATTACACATTTCTGCTCATTTTTTGTTTGTTATTTAACTATTTGTATACTTACAAATTACCACGTAGTATGTTTTATATCTTTATGAATTATTATTCAAAAAAATGTCATATATCTTTGTTGAAAGTTTTAAAAAAGTTGCAAAATCATTGGAGACAATAAAATTGATTTTTAATTTATTTCTCTTGTTCTAATATCAGTTAATATAAGAAGTATACTTTAAGAAAACTTTGATATCTGATTACTTAATCAATTAAAAATTTTTAGCCAACAATTTGTCATAAATTCCGAAACAACACGTATTAAATACAATATCCACGTATAACGCTTTGTTTTTCAATTTATCTCCTGTTCTAATATTAATATTAATCCTGTATTAAAAAAGATATGAGGCCTCTAATCGATTCATTGGAATAGAGACCTATAGTACCCCTTTCCATTTTTTCGAAAATCTTCAAGATGTGATAACTTTTGAAGTAATTGATATATTAACATAATTTCTACGCTATTTTCTTTGTTTTTCAAAAATCTTTAAAAACCACCCTTAATTAGGTTGATTTCGTCAAGTGAAAGGAAAGATATGTAAATTGAAATTTTCATGAGTCTACGAAACTCAGTGTGACCCACCAAATTTCTTGAAATTTTTTTTTAGATTTGAAGAGCCTATTTAATCATAAATTTCCTATAGATAACGGAAATAATAATTATCCGGAGCGATATCCAAGAATTTATATTGAATTAACCAAAAAACTGATTTTTGGATCAGTTTTTTTTCCATTTTTCAGTATGAATTCTTGAATTTCGCCTGATGAATAAGTATAGTATTTTCGTTATCTACAGAAAATTTCCGATTGAATGGGCTCTTAAAATCGAGAAAAAAAATTCAAAAATTTTTGCGAATTTTCAAAAATCGTCAAGACGTGGTAACTATTTAAATAATTGATGTATTAACGTAATTCCTACGCCATTCGCCTCGTTTTGCAAAAAAACTTTAAGAATCACCCTAAATTAAAGTTGATTTGGTCAAGAGAAAGAAAAAAAGATATCGGGAATTGAAATTTTCATGGGTCTTTACAAATGTGCTAAAAAAAATCACAAAATAAAAAAAAAATTTCTATTTTAAGAGCTTACTCGTTTTGAAACTTTCCCTAGATAACGAATATGCTAATTATTAAGAGCACAATCCAAGAATTCATACTGATTTACTGAGCCTATAAAAACTGACTTTTTGATAAGTTTTTACAATTTTTCAAATGACTTCTTATTGAATTTCCTAGAGCACATTATACGAAGTTTTATGAAGTATCTGGAAGAACAGCAAAATAAAAATTCAAACATTGCAAAAAGAAAAAATCGACCGCGTTGTTGCTCATTAATATAAAAAGCACAGTTAAAAAAATTTGATATCTAATATTACCTAAACAATAAAAAATTTTTACCCACCAATTTGTCACTCCGAAAAATATATCAAAAATGTATTCACGTGTACTCTTTTTTTCAATTCATTTGAATTTACCAATATAAATAAATTCCCCATGAAAAAAGGTCAAACTCTCTGAAAGTATAAAATATAATTCTGCTCGAGTGCTTTTTCGACCGCGGCAAATCGTTTTCGATAAAGCTTCGTTTCGTTTTTGCCGTAAGAAACGAGCTTCATCCTCGCCGAGAGGAGAGACGATAAAAAAATGTAGTTGTGGGAGTAAATTATATTATTATAGATAGAAATAAGGCAAGGATGGAGTGTAAGGGCCGCCGGGAGGACGAGACAAGGGTGGGGAAGGAGAACGAAGCTTTGTCGGATCGGAGCTTCGCGCTCGAGAGTAGCAAAGGGGAAAAAGGCGCGCTTATTCCTCGGATGATCGGGAGGTGCGAGTTGTGGGCGTCTCCCCGTCTGATTTACGGCGTCTTAATCGGACAATTAATCTAACACCTTGTTGCAACAACACCTTGGCCGCGGAGCCATATTCCACGGAACGAAATCTCGCTTCCTCGAGAGCCAAGCGCCGGCGAGAGTGAGAGGGACAAATTTTTCTAAAAAATGAAAAATAATGAAACAAAAAAATGAACGGTTAAGGAGTTGGAAAAAAATGACCGGACCGGAGCGAAAGCCGAAGCGCCAAGGATCGATTATTATATTATTATACTCCTCAGGTGTTCGTTTCATCGGATAACAGTGATCCTTGCATTACCAGGATAATTCTACACACCGAGAGCTTTTTCTACTTTTATTTCGCTTCTCGCATCCTCTCGTTGCTCTCGACTCGAATTTCTAACGAAAAATTTGAATCGTCCAGCCATTCGTTTTTTCTCTTCTCGATCTCCGTTAGATTATTCAGGGTTGCAATATGATTTTTTTAATATATTCGAGTTTGAGGTACAGAGAGATAAAAATTTAAGGAATAAAAATGTGACGTTCAAATTTTATCGTATATTATTTTCATTGCTGGATCAATATTTATTGTATTTTTACTTTTTTATCGAATTATAATTATTTTAATAGAAATTGAACTTTTTCATTAGTTTTGTCAATTACGTGATCCTCTTGTATAAAGTTGATGGGTGATATGTGAACTTGATCGCTTTGTGACCGTTTTTCCGTATTTCTGATTGCCTCGTGGTGACGTGAGTTCGGTCCTTAAATAAGACAAACTTTTAATTTTTTTTATCCAATCTTAAATTGGTGGTTTTAATTGTAACTGTCATTAAAAAATGTCAAAAATGGAAATGTTATATCATGACCAAAGAAAAACGCGACTAATGGCAAGAAGCTGAGAGAAATACAAAATAAGTAAATGATAGTCCAACTTGTATTCTTTAAGTTACTTATCATTCAAAATGCAACAAAAACCATGCTTTTTATTTAACGAAATAGAAAATTTGTTTTATAGAATAAAAATATTGATATTTGTTATTTAAAACTATAGTTTTTTTCCTTAAAACGATTAATAAGACAAAATTTTTAATTAAAATATATTAAACTAAAAATAATAATAATATGAAATATAAAAATGATAGCTGATGTAATCGTACTACACAAACAAAATTTTATAATATAGTTTATTATATTTTTAGTAGAATTCCCAGGAAATATTAAAATCAATTTTCAATCTTGTACGAACAAGAAAAAAATTCGACGTAATGCTTCATTGGCACTATATTATTAATCGATTTGGAAAAAGTAATGTAAGTTTAGTCCAATCATCCGAAGAGGAAGATAAATTTCAAAAAATAGAACACGTGATTATCATGAAGAGAAAGATCACACACCTTGGAGAAAAATATCAATTTATTTTTATGTGAAGTATTAAAAACGCTTTACAAAAGAAAATTAGTTTACTAGAAATATTGTTTGAAATCAACACATAAAATGAGTTTTCGATCGCTAAAATATTATCAGGCAATAGTTTAGATGTTAATTTCAAGCAGATTTTTTCGTTTGAATATTTTTAAAATAAAGATAAAGTGAGAAAACCCTTATTTGTCCAACTATTGGTACGTTTACCTTATTAATTGTTGAATATCGTCGCAGTTTTTAATTTCTCCCAAGCGGTACATTTTAAAAATAAATATCTCGATTATCATCGTGAAGTCTCTTTCAATTTTGCACACAGTTTTATATGATACTAAATAAGATCTATTTATTAAAATAACTTTTAAATATTTTTACATAAATGTTGTCTCGAAATATTTCAAGTGATGATTTTTCATTTAGTTAACACACACGACCACTCTTTTGAATATATTGTCTCTCGACTCCTACCTTAAGTGACATTGACGAATGAATTATTTCAAAAAAATAATTGAAATAAGTCCAAAATATCGTTTTGTTAAAAAATTCGAAAAGTTGATAAACTTTTTAACGAGACTATCCGCGTTGGACGGCACGTTACATATTTCGATACAGAAATATAAATTTGAGGGGTATATAATGGGGAGTTTGGAAGTTAGAAGTCGCAGGTAGGTATGATTGGAGATGGTCGATAGTGGACGAAATGAAATAAGGGAGAAAAAAGTGGGTGGAAAGAAATGGGAAGACACGGGGAGAGCGCTCAGGAGTTTTCCTTATAGATGAAGTACACGCCTACCGGGTAAAAGAGTGATAAAAGTTGCGAGAGGTCAAGCGAGCGAGTCTTTTAATGATACGAAATAAAGGGCGAGGTAAAGGGGAAGAGAAACGAGGCGAGGAGATACCGAGCGAGATTGGTCCAGAAAATAAGAGAGACGCCGATGTTACTCCGGCGCGCGGTGTAGAAAATCGGGGGGAATCGTACTCGGTTTACACACAGAGAAGCCGAGATCTCTCTCCGAGCGTATTGGCCCTGAAATGGCGATATAAATCCGAAGGTTAACCGGCTACGCTCGAATTACTAAAAGCCTCGATAAAATTGTAATCGCTTAAGGGCTTAGAAAATTTTTTATCACCCCATTCAATATTATAATAACGTGTTATTTGCGCAATAAAATATTGTAGCTTTCGTAATCTCTCTCCCTCGCGGTACACCTTTTCGTTTTTTTTTCTCCTTTATATTTTCTATCTATCCTTTCCCTCTTATTTTTCATTGAAATTCCGCAAATTTCGTAATCTCTGATAAAGGGTACTGTTTTATTTTCTTCGAGGCGTGTGTTTTTCCGCAACAATGACTTATCGCATATCAGCAATTAGACAAATATTTGAATCATAATCGTACAAAATAAAAAAAGCGAGCACGAGAAAATTTAAATTTCATTTAAACATTTAAAAAACTATGCATTTAAAAAAAAATAAAAATTTCAAAATATTTTTGTAAAAACTTTTTTGGAACAAAATTATATTTTAACAATAATAATATTACATTATAATATATTAATAAAAAATAATTTATCGCGTAGAAGTGATTAGAAAATTGGTTAAAAATTTAATTAAAAAATATTTGTTAAAGTAAAAGCACGAGAAACGTTTTCAGGAGATGCACTAAGAAATATTTTTATTTATTTCAAGATTTCTATACCAACGAAAAATAGAATTATTTTTGTAAACAAGATACATTTAACCACTAAAGTAAAATAAAAACTACAATGAATGACAACGCTTGAAAAATTTCCGCTTTTAAGCTTATAATTATATAAAATCTGTTCTCGAGCAGAAAATTTCGACAGGTGTCTCTTTTTGATTTGTTGACGAGAGCGCCGACGTTGACGTTTCTCCTGAAGTTCGAGACGCGAGGGAAGAAGAAAAAACTGTCGAGGATCGGCGGCGAGGGACACTGAGAGGCAAGGGAGAAGCGAAAATAGCCGCGATAAAGAAAATTACGATAATTTAGTATCGGATAAATACTGGAGAGCAAAAAGTAAAGGACTACGTATATGTATACAGATATACAAAAAGAACGAATGTTTACGTCAATGGTCGGTGGCCACGAGTATTGTCTTGGCGAGAGAAAGAACGATACAGAAAAATGAGAGAGAAAAAAGATAAAGATGAAGAGAAAGAGAGAGGGAGAGAGCAATAGAGAGAGAGAGAGAGAGAGAGAAGGATAAATAAATCGAAAGAGAGAGAGAGAGAGAGAGACTTCTCTCACACACTTTGGTAAACACATCGGCGTATTTATAAGAAGAATCGCGCGTGCTCGGCTGTTTGACCAAGGACAACAACATTCTCCGTGAAACTAATTGCCAGGTAAATATATAGTACAGGTATAAGTGTACACACGGAGATATTTCTATACGGAGCTGGGAATTTATTGCTCGCTCGTGAGACAAGCAGTCGATGCGGGCGAGGAATAACGACAAACTTTGTCCGCGGTGAAAGAGCCACGGAGAAGAGAGGAGAGGGCCGAATGAGGGAGAAACAGAAACGGACCGAGGAAGTATAAGAAAACAGTTCGCACCTCCCTCGCACCGAGCGAACTTCGATCGTATATATTTTTATTCCTTCATCAAGAAATCCCGTTTTGCTTCATTTTTTTTTTCATTTCTGGTTCACTCGGTTTCATTTTTTATCGTTTTGTCGATATCGTTTTATTGCTTCTATTTTTATTTTAATTTTAAACGTAGTTAAACTTTAGCATTGTCTTATATCTTTTAGTTAAACTTTATCTAAATACTTTAACATTGGTTGGACTTTAAGCTTTAACTATAGTTAAACTTTAAAAATTAATAAGTTAAATTGTTGACTTGGAAAAACTTACTTAATTAAATACATGTTAATTAAATTAAATATTGGGTTAATAAAATTAAACATTGGTTAAACTTAAGGTTATTAAACTTTAATTAATGTCATCTTTAAACGTATTTATCTAAGAAGTGCTTCCATTTTTATTTTAATTTAAACTTAATTTAATTTTCTTCGATGTTATAATAATATGCATTTGTATGAAAATGTACCGATAGTATACTCTATCTTAAAGAATAACATGAAATTTTTTCCTACCTCGTTTTTCGCAGGGCTTGTACCTCCACTTTATCCTTGATATTGACAAACCGCCGTTTCGATTCAATCTCGAAGGAGAAAGAAAAACGAAGCGAGCGAGCCAATGCGAATAAAATCGTTTTCAACTTGTAATTACCGTTATCTCGCAAAATGCATTATTTCAAGTCGATCATTGATCGATAATTATCGATTCAGGAGGAAGAACTCTGAGATTGCGGAAAAATTATTAACAGCTCGTGCGTGTGCGTTTTCTTTATTTTTATGCTTTTTCAACGCCGATAAGATTGATCGACGCAATTTACTTCCTGGCATTCGTGAGATAAATAATAATAAAAACAATAATTATGAACATAAAACAATTGTAAGGTGGTGAAAAAAAATCGCTATTGATTTTAACAAGATATTTTTATTTTCAGTTTCTTATTGTTTGCGAAAAATGACACCTTTTTTAAATATAATATTTCCTTACATTATGACTTTTTTATTTTATAAATTATGTTTTATCCGCAATTGTTTATAAATTGCAATTATAATTGATTTATAAAAATAAATCAAATTAAATTTGAAGTAAATTGTTATTTATTTATTTTTATATCGATCGAGAACGATTAGCGTCGTTCGTATCTCGGTTTCAGTAAAAAGAGAGAAAAGTCGCGTACTCGTCGATCCCTGACGCGCGAAAGTAAACATAAATTCAAATTAGCCGGAGCGCCGAAGTAATGTGAACCGATCGAGTGCTTTCCCTCGCTTAAACACACGGCCGACAATCAAGGCGCGAAAGATTCTCCACGAATCGTAACTCCGAGCGAGCTCGATCGATAGCCGATCGCATTAGCAAGAAAAGCGTCGCTTCCGTGACAGCCAGAAGTTAAATGGAATCGCGGTCTTCTAAATACCCGTTGCACAGCTATAATTTTCACAGGATTTCAAACGATATCACTTTGGACTAATGAACAAGAATTTCTTGAATTTATCGCGTTATGCTATCTTATCGACCGTTGGAATAGTCAAGAATATACATTTTTTGGTTGATTCTTTTTTTTTCTTATATTACAAAATATAAAACTTGTCTAGATATAAAATATTTACTTGGTAAAGCGAACTTAAGAATGATAAAATATATATAAAGCATGTAAGGTTTTCTATTTTTTTTCACAGAAATTTATTGGCCGTTGGTTAAGTCGTTTTCGAGTTCTCTCTTACCCAAAGAGCAGAAGAAAGGCGTAGTTCACTGTAATTACGGAAGATGGCGTTATTGCGGATTTCTAAACTAAAAATTTCAATCGATAATTGTGAATGTGTGGGAAAGGTAGAATTCTTTTCAATTTTTTTTTCTCATTCATGAAGAAAAGAGACTGAACTCGAATGAACGGATTATATTTCAAAGTAATACTTGAAAATAGCGGAAAGACAACGTGTACATAAGAACATTTTTGGATTTTAATTACTGTTTTTAAAATAGACGTCCACTATACGAGTCTGTTTCAAAAGTTAGTAAAAAAGTAAAATGCTTATATACACTAGTTCATTGTATGCTATCTTTAATCTAAAAGTAGTTTTATATTTAAAAAAATTATTTTTATATAATTTATAATAATAGATAAAATGAAATCGAAATATTTTTTATCATGGTAACAGATTGGTGATTATTTTTTATAATGATTGATTAATATAATAATTGAAAAAAATACTTTTTATTGATTGTTGTAAGAACGAGTTTCCTAATCTCTGTAAAAATTTTCAAGAATTTTTCTTAGATCTTTAAAAATGATTCTTCAACTTTCTATCAAATTTTTTCGGTTACTTGTTGGTCATTTACACGATTATGGCTGAAAATTATAATATTTTCCTAAATTTCATCAAATATTGTATACACATTTTTTATTTAATATATACATATATTTAAGTATATCTAAAATTTCATCAAAATTTGACTGTCGCGAGTGTAAGGGTGGAATATCTTAAGAAAAAAAATATTCGCTCCATTAAATAGAAAAATTAGATTTTAAATCTGAAAGAAGCAAATGAGGGGTGGACAAATATAGTAAAAGGGATCGCTGGGGGACATGATAATTTTGGGCACAAAGGGCGAATAATTAGTAGAACGTTAATGGATGGATTATTAAGCTCGGGATATTGGAGGATGATGAATAGGAAGAGGAGAGCGAGTGTGTCGTGGGTGGTTAAGTGAGTCGAGCGGACCATCGACGGGTTAGTCACCGCGGGCGACGCTTCATCGATCGCCGGTCGGGATAGCGGCGCCGGCTACCCCTACTGTTGAGCCTTTCAGGGGTATTCCGCATCGGCTAAGAGAGAGAAAGAGAGAGAGAGAGAGAGAGTACGCCAAGAGGAGCGACGAGCGCCGGCATCAGGGACACAGTTAAAACGCGCTCGCTGCATTGTTGAAAAGCAGACGGCGAACAAAAAAAAACACGTTAAAAACAGCAAAAAATGACGTAGCTACAACGTGTATGCGAATCTGTATATCGACCGAGCCAGACGGCAATTCGCGAGGGCAAAAAAACACTTTTTGACTTCTATTGACTGGAACAAAGAGAATCAAGGGTGCGGGCTAAAAAATATACAATGGTGGAGAGAATACTCTCGCATTCTTTCACTCGAAACAAATAAAACAATCTTTTTTAAATAGCCACATCTATATTTCTGAAAATTCAATTTTTTAAAATATTTTCAACTAAAAATTTTATTTTTACATTGATAAGATTAACGAAAGCTGTAGAAATGTTGATGAGAAAAATTTTCGTCAACGAACGAAAAAACAATTAATATATAATAATCTTATGAATCTTAAGAAAATAATTCCTCGATAAGGTTTATACGTATAAATAAATTTAAAACATCAGAATGAAAAAAAAGATCATTTTTCGATATTAAATTTTCAATAAAAAAAACAAATAAAATATTTTTATAGAATGTATCATATTTTTAAATCCAAAATTTCGTTTACTAATGATGAGAAAATAATTTTTCGATACTGTGCAAACATAAATGAATTAAAAAAATAAAAATCGGAAAATGAAGATTTTCTCAGTTGATGTGAGCCTCGGTGAACCTGTATGCGGCGAATCAATGTTTCTCTCTCAACAGAGAAAAAAAAACTTTTAATAGGATTGAAAGTTGGTAAACGAGTTTCGACCCGGAGGCAGAAGTAATGCGTGAAAGCTCGGCAGTAATTATGTTATAAAGGATACTCCGGAATGAAAGTTTTGTTGCGGAGAGAGGACAGCCTTGATTCTACGTAGCACCGAAAATACATGGGAGCTTTTCCAATCATCCATGCTTTTGGGGATTATTTTCAACAACGAAAGTAATCACTTTAGAAATGCCACGAGAAAATAATCAATATTCGCACGCAGTTATTCTGGGCAATCAATTTTTCTGGTTACGTGTCTTTTTTACGACCAAATTATATTCATATGAAATACGAATCACAATAAGCCAGGAACTTGACTTCTATCGAGAAAATAATTCGACAGCCAAATAAAATATTCATATCTTTTATTTCGTCAAATGATATTCATGGGTTTTTTAATTAGTATAAAACATCTATCAATTTCATTTATAATTATTACCTTGTGGTTTTTAACACAAAAATTGAACAAATTATTAGGGTTTTAGAGTCCTGACTTCTGTCGATAATATAATTCGAAAGCCAAATAAAATATCTTTATCTTTAATTTTTTCATTAAAAGATATTTGTTTTTTAATTTAACATAAAAATTAATAAATTATTAGGATGATGATACATTTTTTCTCGTTAAGGTTGATTTATGAGGAAGTAAAATACTCGATATCATGTTTTTTCGACCAAATTGAGTATACGTAAATATGTCGGATCATTGTATATAAATTGTGGTTAAAAAAATCAAGAGTTCAGATCTGAACTCCGTATAATTACCGGAATTAATAAATGTTTGCTTGATTATTATTTTTTTTATTGTGGCGTAGTAAAAATGTTTTTATAAATGATGCAAGAGAATAGTAAATATATATTGTGTGGATGATTTTATTACAGAATTATTCTCAACTTTACCTCATTTTGTGGGAAATTGGGTAAACAAACGTGTGAAATGCAGTGATAATTGAAGCAAACAAAATACTTTATTGTTACATATTATAGTACAGTACGTGTAGCCCGTGACACATTAAAACAGACCATTTAGTATATATCCTAAATAAATAGCCCTCTTACTCCAATATTAACCAACCTTGATATGACAATCGCAAATCTCGTCTTCCCTCTATCCCACTCGCTTATATCTTACTTTAATCTTCTCTTCACCATTTTTTTTTCATTTTCGTCACATTAATTTAAAAATTTTTTGCTGTTTCTCATTTCGTTCAACATTTTTTTTTTCACGAGAGAATCGTAACTTGATGCGATACCACGTGTGTAACAGGGTTAATAATCAGGGTGTCGATCACGTTTGAGGGTTCACTTACAAAAAATATCTGATTTTTTTTTTCAGGATCTGTATCCTCACTTTTTTCCTGTATCTCATTCTCTCATTCTCACTCTCTCTCTCTCTCACTTTCGTCTCGTTTCGTCAGATCGTGCGCATTACGTCTCGAACATTATAAACGAAAATAGTCTCGGAATATTCAATTCCCCGCTGAATAATACGTCGCTATTCTACGATTTTCAATCACGCAATAACAATGAGTCTGATATAGAAGTCGTTGATCACACAGATATCGAAAACAAACGTTACGTACGAAAAATGAAGACTGAAGTAAAGCAAATTGAAAAATACGTGAGTACAACACAAAGAGAGAGAGAAGGAAAAACAATCGTTCGGTCAGCGGTTGGGTAGAGGAAGAAATGTGTGTGTTTTTTTTTAAATTCTACATATGTAAAAATCGAACGTTCACGATCGATATTGGAATCAGAGTTCGTTTTTCTTCTTCGGATAGCCAAGACTGTGTCAACCAATTTTTTTTATTTTTCATTTTTTTTTACCCTCGAGAATCATGAGTTTTCTGGCCCCGAGATAAAATTCAGTACGTCGCAGTCCCGAGCACGTACTCTTGAAAACTAAATGACAGTTGTTTGAAAAGAAAGGAGATTAACAAAAAAAAAGACGAATGAGAGAAATGGCACAATTTACGAATAACTTATTACACGTATGCACGTATGCTACAAATACAGTCACAGGCCAACATTTCGTAGTACAACACAGCACAATCATTGTCGTATCGTAATATTAATGTTTATTATTATTTGTATTATTATTAGTGTGTTATTAATGTTATTATTGTTATCGTTATTATTATTTAATGTTGTTGTTTTCCCTCTTTTCGTCTTAAAACCAATGTCTGATAGTGTTCACATTATATTCAATATTACGGTATTAAATTTAAATAATATTGTAATCGTCATAATCAATATGTATAATTTTTATATATAATATATAATATTAAAATTGACCAGATATATTCTATTGACTAGGCACACTTAGTTCATAACAAGAAAAAAAAAGTTGTTTCCCTCTCTTTGTTCTTCTCGAGATTTTTATTTTCGTTCTTCGCCGCCATTTTTGCTCGACTTTTTTGCGATTCAAATGTATTACGACTATTTTATATTTCGTGGTTCTCCCGTGTGTTGGTGTTTGCGCGTGTCACTTGTTCACGAAACGTCGTTCTGAATAACGGTATCGTCGATTCCCTTAGCCATAAAATTACGTCGTAATAAACGATTTTTTAATAATAATTACCCTTAAACATTAGAAATTTTACCAACTCGCTCTTTTACTTCAAATTTATTTCTCTCTCTCTCTCTCTCGCTCTTTCTCATTTCTCTCGTTTTTTTTCACTCTCTCAACTCGTTTTCCTCTCTCTCTCTCTCTTTTATCATTTCCCTCTCTCACAATTACACAATAATAAATATTATCGGTTTCCTATTCGTATAATATGGAAAAATAGAAACTTCTGACAATAAAAACCAAACAAACGTGAGTCAACGATTGGGAGTCTGTGAAAATATTTCTCGTCCATTCGTATGTTCGAAAGTCACCAAGCGAATGTTTGCTCTTCAAGGTATTCAATTTTCAGCCTTCCCTTATGCGCTCCGAGCCCCCTCTCGCACTCGAAAACATCGAGACTCTCATTCCCAGTTTCTTTTTTTTCTTTTTTCTCGTTTCCACTTAATTCGCCCCTTTCGCTCGTTTGGTATTTTCAAAATTCTCGCAAAGTCCTCACATTTGATTACTCGAAGCTGGGAATTCTCTTGTTAGCTGTCGTCACCGTTTCTCCTCTCTCTCATACTTCCTCCTCCTCCTCCTTTTTTTGTTTCTTTTTCTTTTTTATTAAAGTCCTACTTCAACTTTTAGCCAATAATAATAGTTAATATATTATTAATAAATATATAATATATCGATAATATAATATATATCCACATTGTTTACGTTAATATTAGGTAGGTCCTTTACGTGGGATTGTTGTTCTGTTTATTCTTTTAATATGCGAGAGAGAGAGCTTTTTTTTTGCTTGACGTACGGAATTTACGAGTCCTGTCACCGTTGTACACACTTTCGATAAGCCATAACCGGTGCTCAATTGGAATATTCTCATTTCTTTATCATTCATCCACTTTTCAGGACATTCTCTGGGATACTTAATGAAAATTATTGAGCGAAATTTGAACATTTATTTCCGACGCTAAAACTTGATGTTCAAATTTTAACACTATCTTTCAATTCATCAACAATTATAGTTGAAAATTATATTTAGTGATACAATAACTCAATTATTGAGGAAATTTAATAATACTCAAATTTCAACTTTTTCAGGTTAAATTATTTTTGTCTTCACTGCTTTGAGAGTTATTTGATAAAAGCTTAGTTGGAATGTTCCTGTTTAAAATGATTGATAAAAAAAGAAAAGACTTATCGTTGGAAAAAATGTTACTTCTTTGAGAGATATATATATCCTATTCACAGTTTCTTCTCGTTTCTCTCACAATGCGAACGTGCATGGCATGTTTCGAAATAGCAATAAAATAGCCCTCTCGTGGACACCACAAAGAACGAGTGACAGGAATTGGTCTTTTCTTCATTTTTTTTGGGGTTTTTTTCGATTTTTTTTTTACAAATTGTGAGATCATTATCGATAACTCGTGGCTATGGTGTATGGATTGAACATTTTGTTATTTCTATATACTTTATACGACGTATTAAAAAAAAATTCAAAACGAATAATCATTGTGCAACGAAATGAAAATCTTGAAACGTAACGAGAAGCTGGAAAGCACGCACTTATATTTTTCTTTCTCTCAACTAAAGTAACTCCCTTATTCTCTTCCACGTGATTTTTCACACATTTTTTTATTCTCTCGATCCTCTCTCGTTTCTTCTTGATCATCTAATGTCACTTTTTTTTTACTTTGGTTTGATTGCACGAACAAGCACGAACGTGTCTGGTCAGTTCGATTTCACAATTCAACGTACAAATATAATAGAAAAATATAATCGGTAGAAGAATAGAGATAGAATAGAGTTAGAATAAATCGTTCATATAGGTAATTATCTCGTAATTTACTGGAATGTCTCAGAGCTTTCAGTTCTTTGAATTTTACAATTATTATTCAACGACTGATCCAAAGATTCACTCAAACATTTCTTCTTTTTCTCTCTCCTCTCTTTCTCCTTTGTTTTGCTCATTCGCTCTAAACTCTCAAAAACACGTTTCTTTTCTGTATCGTGGCCTCTCGTTTTTATTCTAAAAAATTTCGGTCATCGATTCAAGCTCGCAAAAAAAAAAGATAAAACAAAGTTAGCAACGAAACCGAAGGCTTCTTAGAGATTGCCCCGTTTCTATCGACATTAGCCAATTGAACAACACGACGTGTACCAATCACGATTATCCATTTATTCGACGGTATAATCGTCGAGTAAAAAACATCTGAGTTTAAGTATAAAAAAGAAAAAAAAAGTGTGCCTGCCACACAATAACACGAGTCATCGAAGCACCGAAGCTTCATTTTTAATTTCTTTTTTTTGGCTTTTTAAACTTATATTTATTTTTTTTTTCGTAAAATGCGTGTGTGTTTGGATTTTTTCGTGTCGTCCCGAAACAATTTATCTTACGTATGTCCTTGTAAATTATTCGACCGAAAAAATGCGCGAAGAATGAAAAGTTTCCCACTTGTGACTTTCTAGACGAAAGAATTTTTGTTTTTTGGGTGTTTTTTTTTCATCTCTTTCTCTCTCTTTTTTTTTGAAGGATATCAAATCGTGGATAATTTTCACGATTTTCAATAATTATTTACATTATTATGTTCCCTTGCTTGATTCTGCCAGCGCTTCTCGCCCATCCGGAGCAGTATAGAAAAAGTTTTGAGTTAAAAAGAATGGCCCTTTCTTACTTCGGAAGTTCGAGTTACGTTTTTTTTTGCATTTTTCAGTTTTTTTTTTAATACGAGAAAAACAGTCAGTCTTAGAGGGTGGGAGTGGGGCTTGTTCAATATTCAACTTACTCTTCATCCTTATTTTTATATTCATTTTGTTTTGTTCACAACTTTATTTTTTTCAAAGATCAGTCCTTATGAGTCCACGTTCGTTCTAAACGAGCGACCGCAGCGACGACTCTTCACCGGGGAACGAGTCTTTATATTTCCCTGCCGAAGAGACCGCGCCTTCGTTTGAACTTTTTTTTAGACATGGACGAGCGAGAGACTTTTTGGACATTTGGTAAAACACACACACACGCGACATTCACCAAGACCCCGTAACTTTTCTTCATTTTTTTTGCCCTCGTCAAAAATCACATCGTCGAAAAGCGACAAAAAAAAATACTCTTTCCAGAAAAATTTATTTTTCCAGTACAATTATCAGTCGTGTTAAAAAATCGACTGCACACCGAAAAGAATGAAACTTTCATTCCTGCATCCTGGGAAAAGAAATTTTTCGAGAAACAACAATTTTCGAATCGTTTTTTTTTTCAAATGAAAACGGAAAGAAATATTTATTCATTGGTCTCCGATGATGCGAGATCGGACGATGTTTTTCAATTTTCTTTTCTCTCGTCGCTCTCGTAATTTTACACGTATACGATAACTACCGATTAGCAGACATATATAAGAACAACAACGTCGATTACTTGCTACTCCCTTAAAATATTTTAAATTTAATTTTATACTGGTATATACCTTCGAGATATTATTCAAAAAGGATTATCCGTGCGAGTGTGCAGTTTTTTTCCTCCTCTCTCAATCTCTCTCTCTCTCTCTCTCTCTCAATTTCTCATTAATTCTTTCATTCTCTCTCACGTATCGTCTAAGAATAAAATTTTTTTCTCGTCTCTCTTTCTCCCAGCGGTGCGTTCAAAATTGTCCGTACGTCTGTGCATTTCGAAGATTACGCTTCAAATATTTCAAATATTTAAAGATACAACGTGTGTGTGTGTGTACGTGTGGTTTTGTTCGTGTGCGCATATAATCGTCAATATTTCTACAGAATAAAATCCGTTTATTTTTTGACGCTCGGACAAGTAAAGTATAAGTTCGAAGGGAAAGAAACGGGTGCTCGATAACAATGAGTAATAATAATATTCGACGTTTTTTCGTTATCATAAACGAGAGTGGATATCGTCGAAAAAACTTGTCCCACCTCCCCTCATCTCTGGCTCTATCATTTCTCGTTTTCTTGAGGGGTGGGGGATTTATTATTTTCAACGATCCGCAACCGGCTATCGCTATTGCTAAACTACACACATTATGACGGCGGTCGCCGCTGGAACGACCGTCCGCTCGACTACCGACGAGACCAAGGAAAACGAAAAGAAAAAACAATATCGTTTGATCCGCCAACAAAATTCAGCGTTCGTCGCTCCACGAGCATTTTTTATTCCCCCTTCGTATTTTTATTCTCCCCCGCTAACGATTCAATTCGCGACAACGTTCAGAGCTTAATATTATACTTATTATTTAATCTTTTTCATTTTTTTTTAAATTACAATATAACTTCCTAAACACTATGTTAACCTTCGAACGATTATTCGCGACGACTTTTTGCCTCCGATCCCCTCTTTTTTTGCTTTTTACGCGCGATACGCATTTTCTTCTCGTTTCTCTTCTTTTTTATTCGTTAAATGTACAATATTATATTACGAGAGAGTCCCGACGGCGACGGTGCCAGGTACCGCGGCCCGTCGGGATCTACGATAGAAAAAATAAAATTCATTATACGAAGGGCGACCGGTCCAATCGGCCGCGACGCCCCATCGATAACAGATCAGCAAAAAACATCTTTCACTGTCCTCCCCCGGTCTTTCGTCCTCAAAATTTATCCTCCTCGCATTTTTCCCGACCTTCGTTTTCATCTCGACGTGTTTTTACTCCTCAAATCCTCCCTCTTATTCTCTTATCTCGCGCTTGCCACGTTTTCCTCTTTTTCTCCTCGATCGACGTTTCGTCGCTCCCTCGCTGGCACCAGACTCGAATTATATCTGGGCCTATTGTCTTCCTCTCCGCGCGCTCATTGTTCGCGAGTCTGATGGCATCAGGGAAAAAGGAGCCGATCGACCGCACACGTTTTATTTTCTTTTCTCCCTCCCCCATATTCACTCGAAAATATCTTTTGCTTCACGGAGTCAATCATTCAGTCATCATCGACCCACTTGGACTCTCGCGATATTCAAGCAACTTTTTTCGCGATCCTCCCAAAACACGAGTTTTCAATTTTTTTCTCGCGAAACTCGTGCCCGATCGTCTCCGTCCCTCGATCGAAAAACAAAAAACATTCGTCGGCCCTTGCCAATTTTTTTTTCACGCCTTAAAAAACTACGCGTTACGAGATAACGAACCTGCTTTTTACTCGTTCCGTGTCTCCATGCCCGACACGCATGGACAATGTTTTTCGTTTTTTCTCTTTTTTTTTCTCGTGGACACACGACACAACGACGTTACGTGTGAAAGCTCAGGAAAAAAAGAATCGTTTTACCGCTCGATCCTCCCCGTTACAACAGCGAATTATTTCTCGTCAACAGATAAAATAGACCCGCGATAGACCGTGACAACTGCGGTTTGAAGGCTCACAGTGCAGATGCTTTGCGAAAGAATTGACACTTCGAGCATTCCCATATTATCCCTCCTCGCCCTCTATCGTTAACTTAACACGTCTCTTATCCTTACTCTTATTTAACTCTTATTTTTCTTTTTGATTGTAGTTCAATGTTTGCCCGCCCGATGCGCCGAGTCTACTCCCCTCATCTTCTTTTAGGTAAAAAATTAAATCGGGCTCGTATATATGCGATTATTAAAGAGATATAACGTTTTTGGGGCTGGATTCGAGACGCCGATTGTTATTCACGTCGAGCTTTTTGCGTTTTTTTAATTCTTCTTCTCCTTACGCTCGTTTATCCTCTTTCTTCCTCTTTTTTGATAATCTCGACTTTTTCGAGTCGTATAATAAGTGAAAATTGGTCTGCGCGAGTCGTGAAAAAAAACTCTTGCCTCTTATCTGTATACACTATACGGGACTCGTTAACTTGGCTCTTTCGTCATAAAATCCGAGGGATAACTATACAGATTTAGCAGTCGCTGGGAAAAAGAACCTGGTGAGTGCCTGGCGAGACTCTTGTTTTATTTTTTTTCCCATTACTTTTTCTCCAAACTCTTTGTCTCTCCTCATTGAATGTTCTCCCCCCTCACACACAATTTTTAAATATTTATCCTCTCTGTTTTTCATCAAAGCACGACGGATTTGATTTCACGTTACGAGAACCCCCTATATAATCCTTCTGCTCTTTCTCGTTCTCCCCAGATCCCTGAAAACTATTTCTCTCTCTCTCTCTCTTCCATTAACGTATCGTACACACGACGTAACTACCATAACTATAATCTTCCGACATTTTTAACCCCTATTCTCCATTATATCACTTAAATCGTGGACATTCAATTAGTTCGAGCGATTAAATTTATTTTCGTAATAACTGATTAAGGGAGGAGTACATTTTATTTCTCTGTGTCTTCGATTTTCATTTTTTTTCCCATACTTTTTTCGTGTTCGTTTGTTTTTTCTCTCTCACTGACAGTTTTGGTGTTCGGTTACAGTTCGATTTGCAGCCACGTTTTTTTATTTCATTTTTTTCCTCCATATCGTTCCCCGGTACAAAGAACCCCATATCGTCCTCGCACAAAACCACGAAAGCGCTTTGATTCATAAATAATTTACGCAATTATCAGCACAGCGATTAATAGCGATAATGACAGATATTAATAATAATATTAATAATAATAATAATGATAATATGTCGTATTCGTTCGATGAATCGCGGATTTTTTTAACTTGATAATAACTTCAATCCGTTTCTCCTTATTCCCCTCGGGTTACCTTTTAAATCTAAAGTTGGATATTTTCTCGCTCTCGATCTTTAAAAATCGTTTAAAAAAAATATAAAATCAAATACGGCGTCAGAAGACTAGAGTCAACAACTTTGAATATTGATAAACTTTTGAAATATATTATAATTTGTTCTCTCTCTTTCTCTCTCTTTCATATTAACCTTTCTCTGGCTCGACCATTAAATTTTCGGAGATACTTGGTTCATATAATTGGCGATTAAAAACGATATTGCGGATTATTCGAGTGCTTCATTGTGAATTTTTGACACGTGTAAAAATGAATATATCGTTTTTAATTTAGAAAACGCAAAAATGTTTTCTTTTCTTTTTACTATTTTATGCTTTATTCTTTATGTACGTGTGTAAAATTTAACCGATTTACGTTCTAGATTTTTTTTTAATTGCAATAGAAAAATCGTGATTAAGTAATTTTCAATTTTTAAACATTAACCTGTTTACTCCTATATCTCGCCTTTTTATTCTCGTCGAAGGGACATGGACAGTCTGAAACGTTTAAAAAATAATCCCTCTCGCAGTTTTCTCTTTTATTTCGCGGGATGAATATTATTTTTTAGAATTTAAAAGTATTTCTCTCGCGTGCTTAGATATCGAGGCTATACTCGCATTCTTCATATTTTTATTTTTTTTTCATTTTTCCGTTTCATGCAGTCGCTGCTCTTTTTATTTATCGCATTTCCGAAGTTTTCGTTTGACGTTTCCGTACTTCGATCGTTTTTTCCGAACAAACTTGCCGTTTGACACGTAGAAGAAGCTCGAACGGTAAAATGAACAACAGTGAAGAAAAAAAAAGGAGGAAATCGAAAAGAAATATTGTCGGAAAAGTTTTGGAAAATTCGTTCAGTCAACATTTTCGAAAGCGATTGCGAAAATCACAGTCCGTTGCGTAACAATGCGCCATTCAGGAGTTATATTATTCGCGTTACAACGTTATCTCCGTTACAACGTGTTTTTCCGTGTACCAGTGTGAGTGCGTGTCTGTGTGTATGATTCTCGCGTCCTCGATACCAGACTCGAGATATATGTTTCGTTCTTATCGCCTTTTCGAAAATTATCCTCGTCTCCGCGCGTACCGTCACTATTTCCAACATTTATTTTTCTTCATCTTCCTCTACGTTATTCCCATTCCTGAAAACACACACATTAAAAAAAAAACGTCACTCCTAAATATTACCATTTCCGTTTCTCTCTCTATCAAATGTTTCTTCTTTCTTCCTCGCTCTCTTTTTTCTTGTTCGCTATCGCCACGAAATTCTTTCTCCCTTTTGCAACAACGTATAACTCCGTCAAATTGTCCAACATGAGCAAAACGCAGTCAATGAAAAAATACTTATACAAACACTCTACGAATACTCGTTATATAGACAATCGTTTGCGTCGTACGATTCAGATTAATCGTCGTTATAGGTATTATTTATTTTTTATTTTATTATTATTATTGTTATTGAGATTATTTATTATTAATATTATTAATATTATTATTATTATTATTATTATTAGTACTATAATTAATTCTAGTACTACGGCGTCTACTACTATACCGTTACTTTTATTGTTATTTTAATGTTACGTAATCAGCTGGTTAACTCGATATATATATGTATACATGGTTACACATAAATATATAATGGATGAATACATATATATATCGTTAAATGTTTAATAATATGGCAATATCCGATCCTAGACTCTTCCTGTCGTGAACCGTTATCTCGCGTCTTTCCTCGCTCTGCGATCACTTATCTTCGCGAGCGGCCAAGTAGTAACGGTCCCTCATTGGTCAGCCGACAGACCTTCCTTTCTATATGCTCGAGTTTCCAAATATTTCTTGCTCTCGTAGACGCTCCTTCTTTTTCGTTCACCTTCGAACGGTTTTTTAGAATTTTTGAGAATTTTGTTTTTGTTTTTCCTTGTCGCTGTTTTTGGAGTCTTACATTTTGAAAATATTAAAGTGTTTTCGAGGCCTTTTTTGTTCACTATTTTGTTCTTGTCTTCGTGATTTGATCTTACATTTCGAGGTAAATTTTTCTTTTGGTCTTAGCTTATTTGTTTTGTATTGTTGGTGAATTATTGTTTTGTTCTTTCTAGTCTCATAGGCGACAGAAAGGAAGGCTGTGAACCGGAAGGGAAATGAGAAAGTGCGCAGTGTCGTTAAAAAACCTATATAGCGACGGACAGGGAGAGGTAGGACGCAGGACCTGGGAAAAAGCGTTAGCAAAAACTGTTCGCAAGAAAATGCCTGGCGAGAAGCTTCCGAGTCAAAATACGAATCGTCGTCTCGCCTTCTCTCATATCCCCCGTTTCTCATATCATTTTCGCACAGTGCATGTTCCCTAGAGTAATTGACATGAAGATACTTAATAATTTTCGCGACGCGCCCTTCATTCCGATCTCATTTTTCATCCCCGAATATTTTTGTTTCGCGCATTTTTTTCGCACCGCCGATTCGCAATTCGCGAAGTGAGAAACATTCCCCCGGATCTCCGAAAACGAGAATTCTCGTGGCAAAGCGAATGAAACTTTTCTCCTGGGAAAAATTACGCGCGACGAGCAGCGATTTTTTTTTCTCGCACGAGATGTTTCTTTTCTTTTTTTTTCATCATCTCGAATTCGAAGAGACCACGATGCGATTCTGGAGCAAGGGCGACCGTTTTTGGACATTATAGACGAGAAAACTGCTCTTTGCTTAAAAGTCGTAAAATACAACGAGTATAATAACACTATACAATAACACGGAATCTAATGGAACGAGCTTGCAGACTTTTTTACTCCTTTTTCTTAACAACAACGCTTTCCCATCCTCCACCCCCCTCCCTCCCTTCGCGCATCCTCTGCTCCACCATCTCTCCTTTATCTCAGCAGCTTCTTTTACCTTTTTGTTTGCACTTTTTTCAGACAGTTTTATCACGAGGTATAGGTACTATTTTTCCTCCCGCACGAAAATTCTCTCCTCCCTCCCCGTCTTACTTTATTTTCGCCCCTTTTTATCATTACTTCACGGATAACGCGCTGTCGCCCTTCGCGGAATCGCGCGCGCTCTCTCGCAATTCGTACACTCGAAATTTCATCTCTCGCGGTGTGTTCGTCAAGTCTGGGGAAACTTGTTCGTTTTTTTTTATCTTCGCATGTCTGCGATGTCGGCAATTTTGTTTCTCCCGCGAAACACACTTCGCCAGTCGAATTTATTTATAAAAATCCTTGATATTGCGAAAGCAGAGGAAGGAAGAAAAAAAAATCGATGCTCGTTTCGAACTCATTTCGCTGAGAATTTTTATTCACGTCGTTTCGGAGTTTTCGCGAAGCGAGTCGTCAATCCGGCGCGCTCCTTATTGTCCGGCCCGGATCTCCGGAGCCGCCGGCGCGTCGCGTCGGAACAATTACATCATCGGTACACGGTAAATACGTATAATAATAGTAATTGTCATATACAATATATAGAATAGCCTACAAATAGTTCTGTTCCCAGGTTTTTATTTATTTTCATTTTCATCTCGTTTTAATCATATCTCGTTTCGCCCTCTCACTCTCCCCCTCCTCCTTCCACTTCCCACTGTTTTTTTTTCTTTTTCGTCTCAAAATTTAAAAAAATACATATATCTCAATCCGTTAATCGAGCAGGGTCACCCACATTTTTTCTTTCCTCTCTCTCTCTCTTTCTTTCACATTTTCGCTCCTCAAACGTTTTCCCCTCCTTGCCCAAAGTCTCGCTAACTATGGAAAAATGGTCAAACAACCGGTAATTACTTTTCAACTTTTGACATCTTCCGTCAGCCTTCAGCTGCTGTCCAAAAATCCCATCAACATACCTCAATATCCCCCCCTTTGATATTCACATTATTATGTGTGTATACATAATCGTTAGTGTATCAATATATATATGTATACCTGTATGTCAGTATTTATACATTAATCAGCGATCGGATATGAGTAAGTGTTTTATTTATTTATTTTTTTGTTCGTCCTCTCTCCGACTCGTTTCTCTCCATTCCCCTCTCAATAATCGTCGAGTGTACAGTGATACGCTTCGTGGCAAAAACGTGATAATAATCGACAATAACCAATAACTAATAATTACATATTTAATAATTAATAATAATAACTAATAATATTAATAATAATAATAATAATGATTTATAAAATGTAGGCAATAATTAATAATTGTGGCGTCAGTTAATCAGGTGAATGGTCAATAAAGAGTGACAATAATTAATATCGACAATCGTTTTTCGCGGTTGTTCGTATAAATTCAAAAAAATAAAAAGAATTCGCGATATAGTCGCGGCGCGTACCCTCCGCTGATTCGCGTGTACACACGTTCGTTTTTTTTTCTTGTCTCCTGATGGGCGCGACGCCAAAAAAGCTTCGCGACAACTTGCCAAACGTTCGACAGCCGCGAAAATATATTCACACCCCGTGGATGGCAAGAAAGACATAATCGACAATGCGGCGACACGTATATACTTTCATATATATATGTACATATCAATATAATAATTTGTTCCTCTCTTCCGTATCGTGTATCGATAATAATGATAAAAATAATGACAATAATAAATTAATAATAAATGTAACTGATAATAATGACAATAATAGTACATAATAATGATAATAATGATAATAATAATGGTAATAATAATATTTTAGGATGACGTCAAGCCTTAGCAACTATAATACGATGTTTTTATTTCAATATTCAGTTTATCCTTTTTTTTGTTGTTTTTGCGAAATTCGTATCACCTATAGCGATTAAGCAAGTGTTTTTCATATGTTTTTTTTTCTCTCTTTCGCTGTTTCTCAAACACCTTTCCATCGGCTGTCTTTTCTCGCGATTATACACTTTATAATTGATTTTTTGGTTTTTCTATTCGTTTTCGACTATATGGGTCTCCCTCTCTCTTTCTTCCTTTGTGAGGCCATGACTAGACATTTGATCGTTTTACAATTAAATGCGCTTACGATATAATAACAAGATGGCGGGCGGCACCATGAAAAAATCGCCGGCGAAAAAACACTCGACTTACGAATACTACAACCTTACTTTCAATATAATTATTAAACTCCTCTTATCGTTACGTCGTAAATATCGTTACTCTTATACGCGTCTCTCCCTCGCACGCTCAATGATTCAATTTTTCTCGCATTTACACGAAGCACGACCCTACACCGTCGACGGACTTTCACGGGGGGGGGGGAAGTTTTCGAATGAAAAATATATATTATATATATTATATGACAAGAGACAATTACGATTACGATTACACGATTGGAAATACTGGAGACTTTCCTTCATATTACTCTTTCGTTTTTTTTTTTCGTACTTGAATTCTCTGATCCTCTTACACGCCCTTCTCGAAACAATTTGTCAGTGTTTTTTTATCGTTTGTTACTCTCTTAGTTTCTATCCCCAGCCTCGAAACCGTTTGGAAAATTTTTCCAATTCTTATTCTCGTCAACTTTTCGTCCTCGAACGAGTTAATTTTTTTTGTTTATTCTAAAAAATATCATAAACTAACACTTATCGATTATGAGGCTGCACTCGGAGAGTTTTTTCGCCTGTATTTTATTGTTTCCGTAGCTCTTTTTCGCGCTTGCCGAACGTCGACGATTTTCCCGATCTGGAAATGCGGCGTTCGCACTTCGAGAATCGCGCGGAAACGAGCGAACGAGCCTCTTCTTTTTCGTTCTCAGCGACAACAACTGTTTCAGACATTTTATTTCGTTTATCGAAAATTCTAGCTGAGAGGAAGGATAACTCGCTCTCGCGATTGATCGAAACGCTTTCATTATCTATCTCTTACGTTTGTTTTTTTTTTCAAAAACTTCGTTTCCGTCCCATAATTAAAAATCGCGAACAATGCGGACGTGAAAATCGGATTTTCTCCCACTTGTCAGACTTTAATCGATATTTTCGTCGGAAATCATTGGATTCTCCGGGAATCGATTCGGTCGGCTCGCGTTCCCAATTATCCCGAAAATATCGCCGTCCAATGAAATATTTATCGTGCACATACAAAGCGCACGTGTGTTTTTTCCTCCGCTCGTTCAAAAAAGCCTACGACCTATGTATAATATACAATACCAAATATATCATATAATATACGACTTAGAGTCTACGTAGAACGAACAATCGCGCTACAAGCGGGAGTTTAGGGCGATTGGGGAGGAAAAAATATGTCCTGTTATTACTTCAATCATTTTTTTTTCCGTAAGTGTATTACCGATGCTTCAGAAAAATCCGTCACAGCTGGATTATATCGAGAATAACCGCTATACGATAACTAGGCATGCAACAGTATAATGGAGCTTTTACGCCTCTTTAAAAATATTTCACCCGACTATGTATCCGTAATGACGTAACCGTTCTTTGAGCCGAGAGCGCTCGATTTTATCCTGCCACGAATTTTTGTTTTTTTTTTTTGACATCCATGCGTTTTATTTATTTCTCTTTTTTTTCGCGATACCGACGCATCGCTGAGTAACATTATTTGGGCCCGGGAAGAGTGTATTCGATTATCAAAGAGTCGCCGCGCGCTTCCTCGAGCAAAGCCTCGCGCTTTTTTTTTTATTATTTCGTTCACCATTCATTCCACATATTTTCGTCTACTAACCTCTCCTCTCATTATTCTCAATGGAAAATTAATTCTCCGCTGCCACTTTTATCCGAACGACGCACCATCGTCAGGCGATCCTCGCAACGGCGTTCCCTCGTTTTACATACACATGCGAACGTACAAAAATATATATGTCATCTATCCGAACGCTAAAGTCCTAAAAAACGTCATTTTTTTTCCTCCGCTACGCTTCGTGTTTTTTTTTAGTCCTCGTTTTTTCTCTTTTTCTCCCCCTCCGTTTTCGTAGGTGGATTTTTGCTCATTTTTGCTTTCGAACGGTTTGTCGCCGAGCGCCAGAATATGCGAGACAGTCGATCGGTATACAGTTGAGTACAGTAGAAAATCCTCGATCGCCGCGAAAATATGATCTTCGAGCCCCCGAACCCTCCGGCGTTCTCTCAATAATTGTCGAATGCTGTTCCTTTTATTGATTTTTTTTTAGACAATGACAAGGAGTATTTTCGTGAAAATGATGGAGTCGTGATTTCGGGGTAGAAAAATGGCGGAATTATTTTTCGTACTCACTGGATCGGGATTTCGCTTGGAATGGGCCTCGGACGAGATCCGACGAGACGAAGATAATCGGGGAGGAACCGCGCGTCGAGAAAAATCGCTCCGGAAATCTGGTTAAATGAACTTTTTCGAGCGACTCTTAGCTCATCTAAACCGTTCGCTGTTGCTCTCGTTTCTACTTTTATTTATAAATATTATAGAATAAACTTATACAAATATCGTAGCTGAGGCTACAAAAAATCGTTTGCCCCGTGTCGCAAACGTCCTCGATCACTCTTTTTTTCATTTATTTACGTTTTTATAGAATTGACAATGTAGAATGGGTCAATGAATCGTCTCTCTCTCTCTCTCTTCATACCGATTTCCTTGATTTTTTCCGAGTCGGTTCCTCCTTTCTTTACCTTGGGTTCTCGACGTCGAGAATCAGAAAAAAAAAACTAGCGCGAATCACTCTCTGTCCAAGAAATATTAAATCAAAAAAATTGTGTTCTGCCTTTCTAATTTGTAAGAAAAAAAAACAAATGAGAAATGGAAAAGCACACAGCAGGCGCATACTCGCAAATGCACACACGAATTGAAACGACGATTATCTAAATAAAAACTAATGACGAGAAAAAGATTCAATTAAAATTACTATTTACAATAAAAAAAAAAGATTAAAATAATATGGACTAGAACACAGCACTACGTAAATTCAATCACTCTTAATTGGAATGTTTCGGAAACTTGGACAATGAAAGCAGAAGAACGTCGAAGTTTATTTTTTAAACAGTTCTGCGTTCATCGGCAAGAGGAAGGAATCGTCGAGGAATCGACGCGAAACTTGCATCGTTGAAAGAGAAAGAAAAATTTTCTTCCTTTTAAATATATTTTTAGAGAATGAATTTTCTTTGGAGCAACTTCTCTCGGTTCTCGTCCAACTTTTTCATTGATGCAAAAAATTGGAATAGTTTTTTTCTTCAGACGCCAACATTGCAAACTTCGAAGGAATCGCGTCAGGGGAGGAGGACTGGAGAAAAAAATAATTAAGCTCTCTGGGATCGGGAAAAATCACACGTCGAACAAAAAAATGACACCAGAAACCACTGCATTGTAATATGAACTCAAAATATTATTAAAAAGCCTTTTACAACAAAAAAATAACTAGAAAAACAAACAAAAATACGATGTACATTTAAATTAAGAACAATTGGATTTTTTTTCTCATTATCACTAAAAATAATAACATAACAAACCGTATAAAAAAAGTGAGAGAAAGAGAAGAAGAAAGAGAGAAAGTAGGAATAGGTAATAGTCGTGGTAAAAAATATTTCTAATTTTTTTTCGTTTCTCAAATCTTCTTCATCAACTTTTTCCTTCAATTACGTACTCGCGATTGTTACGCAAGTAGGTCGAAAATCGCAATTTTTTTCTCTCCCTCCGTAAAGTCCTCCTTTCAATAAATTATCGCGAAGAAAATTGGAAATTCAGGACGCAAATGGCCCTTTCACAAACGAGCTGGCTGGCGAGACGAAAAAAAAAAAAATAAAAAAAAAAATAAATCATTTGTCCCACGAGGTCTCGTAACTCGAAAAATGGACTCGTCCGAAATGCAAAAATGTTTTCTTAATTTATTCTAATTCTCTCGAGGCTTGCTCTTCTCGTCAAGCTCGCAAGATCGTCACGGTCGACAAGAACGTTATACAATTTTGTCCCGGCGCGGTTACAAAAAGTGCATCGATGATCGCCCAATACTTTGGTAAATCGAGTCAAACTCTCGAAATCTCTCGGCCATTAACGACAAGGGAGAGGCCGCGCGAAAAAATGCGCAACTCTCGTGCTCGAGAATACGCCCGTTTCGAAAAAATGATTATTCTGAGATCATGACCCGGACAGGTCTTCGCCGAAGATTTCGGCCGGACTTTGACGTTGATGGATGATTTTTTGGCCTACCGACGTATCGTTTTTCATTAGTTTCATTTTTCGTCCAACTCTATTTTTTTTTCTTTTTCGAAATAAGTACGCTCATCGATCGAGCGAGAAACGTGACCCTCGGTCGACCAACTCTGGCGAGTCTCTTGGGCAATTTGAAAAAAACAAAGAACAAAAAAAAAAAATTCGACACGAGCCCGGTCGAGTTCGCTGGATCGAGGTCATTCGTCGATTCAAAACTCCCGGTCAACTTTGTCTTTGGACTAGTCAGATAAATAAGAAAAAAAAAATGAAGCGAGTCTCCCTCGGGTCACGGTTGTTCGCGTTTTCGCAAAAGTATAATCGAGCGTTCGTCACGCGCGTCTTCGCCAGCCAGCCACGCACAGTCTCGTCAACTTCCACTTTTCTCTATTATTTATTTATTTATTTTTTTTTTTGGCAGGGACACTTTAATCTCTTTCCCACAATTTTCATCAATTTTTCGGTAAAAAATCAAAATTTACTCTCTCTCCCCGACGCTCTCTTTCCACAACTTTCAACCAATGAACTCTCTCTCTTTTTTTCATCTTCGCTCCGTGAGTGAGCTTTCAATTTTCTGTCATCGTGGAGATTTCGACCGAACTCGAAAAATCGATCGACGATTTCCAGATGCCGATCGCGTGCGATGCGATAAAAATACAAAATACCATTACACAAATATTAATTCAATAATATTAATAATAATACAATATTAATAATAATATTTATAATAATAATACAATAATTAAAAACGTAGCAAAAGTAACCATGCATGGGGGCGACGCTTTTGTCTGTTTTTTTTTCGTCGCCCGTGGGTGATTCTGTGCGACTCGAAGGGCGTCGAAGGGCCCATCGACCGATCCAACAAAAATTATATATTAATACTATCTGCGTAATCTACTACTTTTTTTTTAAATTTTCGTCAATTCGTATTGATTTTTTTGTCACGAGAAAGTACAAAAAAACGAACCTGTCGAATATATCGCGCGCACGAATTTTTGCAAATTGCCAACAATTAAAATAAAAAATTTTTCATCGCTCCGTTTCACTTTTTCATTCGTCGGAATAGTGAAAAGAAAACAATTTGTATAGCAACGAGCTAGTTTTTTCGTATGTTTTTTTCTTCTTTACGATGATGCGCTGCTGCGTTTAACGAGATGTGAAAAACAAAAATAAGAAAACCGCACCGGTGATAATAACATCGCGATCGCTGATTGGATCAGGATTTTTTTTTCTTGAAAAAAGAAAATAAGGGCGGGAAACGGGAGGAGAATAACGCTGCGTGCGGTTTGTAGCAAAAAAAAAATGAAAAATGAAAACCATCAGAGACGATGAAAAAACCTAGCGATAATAGAAGAGAGTTTGGGCAGTCACGATACATAATAATAATAATGACAATGTAATACTATTACAATAATAATAATAATAATAATAATAATATTAATAGTAATAATAATAATAAACAATAGTTAATAATTAATAATAATAATAATGATAATAATATTAATAATAATAAACGAGGGTAGATCAATAATATTAAAAATGATGGTCGCAATAATGTATAATAATAACACGTGGTGAGAAAAATATGATTGATACAATAATAATAATGATAAAGAGCGAGTTCCGAGAACAAATTCTTACGTTGCAATACAATTCACTATGGACTACGAGCTATAACATTCTACTCTTGTGGACAGTGAGAAAATTCGCAGGTAAACAGAAAAGACGAGAATACGAAAGAAAAAAAAAAATTTATAAATATATTTAAACAAGTTGAAAAGAATCGAACAAAAATTTTCATCGAAATTTTATGTTTTTTTTATTTATTCGCGACACTGGAGTTTCAGGAGTGGGAAAATCGAGCGAATCGAAAGTCGATCGGTTTTCGAACTCGGGACTCTCCGGACAGGCTTCGATGGATCTTTTATTCTGGAGGGCGTAGAAAAATACTTTTTGAGGGATGAAAACTGGGCTTCTCGTAGCGAGTCCTTGGGACTCGATTTTTCTTTCGCGTGGAATGAGGTATATTTCGATAAAATGAATGAAAATAAGTTGTGAACATGGAAATAAATCAAAAGTCAAGATACACAGCAATGCATACAGAGAGAAGAAGAGTAAAAGGGCGAATAATTGAGATAGAAAAAAAAAGAAGAAGAAAACAAACAAACAAATCTACGAATGTCAGCCGAGGAGAAAGAAAAAAAAATGCCTCTCGGCTCGAACATTTCTTTCTTTTTTTTTTCTTGTTTTTCTTTCTCGCCGTTTATTAAATATAAATGCAACTCTCGCACCGGATTCTCTTCGACAGAACCGCCTCTCGTGTCGAGGCTCTCGTCCGAGATAACGAAAAGGTCGTGACGCTGAGAAAAATATGAATAATATTAAAAAAAAGAATGAAGGAAAACAGCTAGGTTCACGAAGTGTGGTCATGATTCCATTTTAAACAATCACGTCTATATATTAAATACACCTTATTTCGCTCAACCCTCGAGTCCGACGATCCCCCGGGACCGTACGGCTCGCAATTAATACATTGGCTCGTATTTAAGTTTAAGTATAAGGAACTCGTCTGGTTTTGGGAGATTTGGATTTACATGGGGGATTATGAAACTTTTTCTTTCTTTCTTTCTTTTTTTCTCGATCCTGCAAATCTGCTTCTTCTTTCTTGTCTCCCCTTTCATTTTTATTTCCACGTCTCGTCTCACGCGTACGAAAAAAATCAAACTCGAGACGTCGTCGGATCAACGAGTGCCAATCGATCTCCGAGAAAAAAAAAGAAAGAAACAGCGATAAGAGCGTTTATCGTTAAAATGCACCGAAAAGTTTTTTCCTCGAGGAAAATTGGAGAAAGTTTCGTCGCGTTTCGAAGACTCATCAGTCAACGGGATACTCAAAAGATAGAGGAAAGAGTGAAGAATTTTCAACGAGTGTCCGTGACAGAACACGTGAATACTGGTCAGGAAAGAGTAGTAAAAAGAAGAAAAAAAAAACAATAATAATAAAAAAAAAGAAGAGAACAAACTTCGGAAAAGCCTTCAATGGGGATGAACGAGGAGGAAAGTGTCGAAGGTCGAAAAGCTCCGAGGATATTTTGATCGAAACGAAAAGAAGGCGATGAGAAATTCGGGGCTTCTCTTTTCTTCCCCTTTCTTTCGACCTGCCCCTCTCTCGAAAGTTCTTCCTTTTGATCGCGAAGGGTCAGAGGGACGAAGGGAACGAGGAAAGTGACTAGCGGCGGCGAGCTCTACAACTAAACAACAACAACAGTATTTTCAGTTATAACAACATTAACAAGTAAGTTTTCGCGCGTGTGTACGTGTGTGTCTCGGCTCGTGTCCGAGTTCGCCTCGGGAGGGAGGTTTTTCTCATCTTCTTCCTCTTCCTCTCTCGATAATCAAGGGAATATTTATCTTTCGAAACGTCCTTTCATTTTGTGCGTGTGTCGTAGTCGTTTTGAAGAAAAAAAAAGACAAAAAAAACATAAAATAATATAAAGAATTCACGATCTTCATCGTTCTTCGTCGCTCTATCGTTCGAGTCTCGCTCGGACTCGATACCGCGTTTACGTGATCGCTCGTTTGTTCTCTCTTCTCTTCTCCCTCCCCCCGCTTCTTTATCTTCTCCTCAAACAGAGATTCATTTTGGCTCTCAATCATATCGGAAATTCTCTCTCTCTCTCTCTTTCTCTCGTAGCCCCAAAAAAGATGGATAAATCCGAAAAGCGTCTCCGCTGAGACTCGGGAACGCGGTTGGCGCCGATGGATCGTTCGGAAGGTTACGCGAAGATCGCGACGAATGACGCTGTTGATTGCGATGACGTTGGTGATGGTGGTGGTGATGACGATGATTATTATTAATAATAATTAGGATGACGAAAATCAGGCTCCGAATTTCGCAGGGTTGCCGCCATCAGGTAAGTGAGACCGAGAGGCGAGTCCCGACGTGAAGGAATCGGCAGGGGCGATCGCCGAGGGTTCGGGGCACCTCGACGATTGGTACTTGAAATTGGCTCGGTTGTGTCGTTGTTGTTGTCGCTGTTGTTGCTTTCGGACCGCTCGCAGCCCGGGCTCCCAGCCCCGGTGTTCCTCGGGGGAGCGCTCGCTCGTTCGCTTGATCCTGACGCTCGAGAAACACCGAGGAGGGCCTCGACTGGCCAGCTGGGACTTGGGAGAGTCGTCGGGCATGGACGAGTCCTCCGCTTTCCCGAAATACGATCTCTACATACCGATAGGTGCGACTTGCACGTACCGATAGATGTAAAGTCGGTAGTCCTTGCTCGCGAGAACGACCGAGCCGTCGTCCATGAGGGCGACGTCGAAGCACTGGGCGTGCTTGACCTTGCTTTCCAGGGCGGATACCAATTGGCCGTCCTGGGTGAATATCGTCAGGTTGAAATTGTTGTGATTGTCGGCGATGAGGATTTCCCCGGCGGCGTTTATCCCGACCCCGATCGGGTAATTCGTTATCCCCTCGCCCCCGATCTGCCGGAGATAAGCGCCCTCGTAGTTGAAGACCTTGACGCAGTGGGCCCGATTGTCGCTGATGAAGATCTCCTGTTTGTCGTTTACGACGACACCGTTTGGAAATTCAAGGTGTTTCGAGCAGCCGAACTTTTGGAGAACGTTGCCGGCCTGGTCGAATATTATGACCCGCATTACTTTGCACTCGACTACGACGATTCGCCCTTTCGAGTCGACCGTTACGCCACGGGGATGTTGAAGAATGTTGGCACCGAATTTCCGGACGAATTGCCCGTACTGGTTGTAAATTTGGATCTGGTGCGTCGGGGAACGCTCCGTGACGATTATGTCCCCGGAGGGTCTTACTGCCGCCACTCGGTTCGGGTACAACAACTGGCCGTCCCTCTTACCGCATTCGCCGAAGAGGAACTTGAATCTTCCCTCCTTGTCGAATATCTGGATCCTGTGGTTGTTCGTGTCCGCGACAATGATGTTCTGGGCGTTCACCGCGACGCCCGAAGGCTCCGTGAACTGGCCCTCCATTATCCCGAATTCCCCGAATTTGCAGTGGTAGATCATCTTCTGGCGTTTTATCTGGGACTTTGGTGGGAATATTGCCGCGGCGGACATTAGTTTGGACGTGAGATCGAGGACAGAATCGTTTGCCGGGGCGTTTGAATTCGGCATGGGGAAATGGTCGTTCCCGGTAACCGGATAGGCATCGTTGCCACCGTTGCTCCACTTCTCGTAGGGGTTGTTCATGCCATTGAGGTTTAGATCGGTTATGGTAGTCGAGAACGGTCCTAAGCTGTTTACCGAGCTGAATCTCTTGGATATGACGTTGCTCTCGAAAGAGGACGGCGACGTCGACGGGACGCAGTTCGAGTTGGTCGACACGAGCCCGTTGCTGTACGGCCTGTCCAGAAGAAGACCACCCAATGATCCAGCGCTTCCTGGGCCACTGCTCGCGTTGCTGCTGCTTCCACCGCTCGAGAGCGCCGTGGGTCTCGCTATCGGTGGCTGCTTGCTCGGTCCAACATTGTTCGAGTCCGTCGTGCTTCTGACATACCCAAATGTGTTTCTAACTCCAACCTGGATCGCTTGATAGTTGCTGACGAACTCGAGATCCGCCGTTGCTCCACCAATGTCCGGAGAGTAATTCAAGAGCAACTGCAACTTCGTGTCCAGCAATTTCTTGACCATCAGCACTTCCGTGACGGTCGTGTACTTGGTGAGCTTCTCGACAAAGTCGCACGTCTGTTGGATCTTGTCGGCCATCTCGTTCGCCTTCTGCGTAACGACGCCGAGTGATATCTGCTTCGCGGAAAACACCGACTCGAGCTCTTTTAGAAGTTCTTGCTTGCGCTCTTCGAGCATCGATCTGTAGAACTGGAAGGTGTCGTTTATCTCGTTCTGGGCCTTGTGGTACTGGACGTGGAGCCTGGCAGCCCCGTGATCCGCGGCTTTTACGGCCGAGCGGACCTCCGCGGCCTTGGCTCGGCAATCCTGAACTGCCCGCGCGACCGCTTCGAGCTGTTGGGGCCCGGCTTCGGAAATGTGAGCGCAGTCGTGAAGAGATCCCGGATGGTCCGTTATCGTGCATTCCTTGCAAACAGGAACCGTGCAAGCTCTGCAGAAGTACTTGAGTAATTCGGTCTTGTGGCGTGGACAGTAAAGGGCTTTCTCGCCGTTGGTCGTCTCACCGTTCGCCCCGCTTCCGTTAGCGCTTATCAGCATGTTGCTTCTTGATTCTGTTTGCTCTATCTTCGATTCGCCGAGATTCAGGACTCTGTGACCCTCGAAACAGTGCATGAATTGGTGCGCCATCACGCAGTTTGGGCAGAGAAAGTTGGCGCAGTCGAAGCACCGCGCTACCGCGTCAGATTCGGTCGATTTGCAACCCGTGCACCTTACACCCGCACCGGCACTTCCGATACGACAGTGAGGACACGGCCCGTCGCCTGGTTTACCGGATTCCAGACAATTGTCGCAACTGTCGACGTCGCAGATCGCCGAGTCGCTTGCCGGTGGAGAGCTACCGCTCACCGTTAGCGGTGACAACGAGATCGGGGAGCCGAGGGAATTTGCGCGAGATTCCAACGAGGGTGTCGGGGAGGCCATCTTCAGTCAACCGGCATCCCTGAAACAAACATGCAGAAACAATTTTTATTAAAACCTCTCGATGATTTATTTCTTCAATTTCAAATTACACAATCATCTTTTCATGAAACAAAATGTTTATTATCTATCGGATCTGTTGGAACATGTGTCAAAATAATTACATAATGTAAAAAATGAATATATATAGTATGTAGTATTATTAAATGCGTGAGGTCTTTCTCGAAAGATCATTAAAAGAAGAAATTGGATATTGAGACGCGCGACCCTTTTTTGTTATTTGAATTTTCAATACGCTTTTGGTCATTCCAGTTCAATCACTGCATTTCATTTCAATAACACCCAGATCCCATATTCCAATAAAATCAATTAATGCATATCGTCAATGCTTGGATTTAAAACCTTAAAACCTTCCGTAGTGGTTCTTAAGATATTATGTAAGCGCACATCCTTGTAGCGGTTTATAAATATAATGATAGTAATCAGTAAGATTTTTATAAATAACACTAGCTATAATGGATGGGAGTGTTACCGATTCCGCGAAGTCGCGGGCGGCAGTTGGATAAAAATAGGTTTTGTAACAATGGAGCGTAATTAGAGGAAAACCGAGTCTAAAAAGCGATGGTATCGAGGAAGAGTCTTGAGGCTTCCAAGAAGGTTTGACACAGGCCCAACTTGTACAGATGAAGAGGGAGAGAAAGGGAGAATGGAGCTCGTTATATGGCGAGTTGAAGAATCAATCGAGCCTGTCAGGCAGCAGAGGAGCTTGATCGGGAGATGTAAGAAAGGAGAGCGAAGGATTCCCACGCGAAAGAGCCTCTCATATGGCTTCGCGTCCCGTGTACTCTCTCGTATCGAATAGCGCTCCTCTCGTTACGACCGCCCATCCTTCCTCCCGCATAAACTCGACCCTTTAATTAAATCGCTCGGCTCCGAGCATGTTTCACCCGAGTGCTCACTCCGCGTACTCGAAGCCAGCCAACATCCTGCGAAAGACAGAAAGAGAGATAGACCAAGGTCATGAGCGCGAAGGTTATCGCTCTTCTCCCACTTGCTGCTAAACCCCCCCTTTCCCTCTCTCTCTCTCTCTCTCTCTCTACAACCGTTCCCTTTCTTCCTCGGACTCCCCACTCTCCAATTTCCAACGCTCTTTGTCTCCTCTTACCACCATCACCCACGTCAGGGCTCTCTTCTCTCGCAAATTTACGATGCCAGGGATTGCCAGCACCACTGCCATTTTGGAAATGAGGCCTCTAAGCCCAACGAAACTATACGCCCGAAATATATATTCTCGTTGCTCGAGGATTTAGGATGGATTCACTTCTCGGTTCAACAATTTCACCTCTTATTTTACGCTCTGCTATTTTTTTTCATGACGTTATTGTATTTTTTTTGTGATTTTTGTCATGTTTGTGGATATTAATGAATACGTATAGTTTGTAATCAGACACCATAAAATATTTAATTACTGTAATTTTAGTCATCATATGATAGAAGATATTTTGGATGATGTTTTAAAACGTTTGGGAACTGGCTTTTGCGGACTTCCTGAGAGTTGCATTGCGGTTCTACGGATCGGACAAAGGAGCCTCCTGGCAGAGGTAGCGTCGAGGCTTCGTCGAAACGTCACTCGGAGGCATAATTTCCAAGAGACACACAACCCGGAGGAGAGCCTTACCAAGAGTTGATCCTGAGAGAGAATAAACTCTGAGAGGCCGACAGACGCGGGAGGAAAAATCGCGTACAGGATCTCATTGAAATTTCCATTCTTGGAACTCAGCAAAAATTTGTTTCTACCAAATGGAGTTTTATCTTTCGAGCAATCACAGTTTCGATGCGTCCCAACGATGCAAACTATTATTGATTCTCTGTCAAATAATTTGCTTTTGGAGGATACGAATGGAGAGAGAAAAAAATGTTTTTCGTTGGACTTGAAGGGGATCGTCGTTTCGCTCTTGTTGGCTACCGGTCGCTTCGTGCAGGAATTTCGATGCCATCGGGAGATACGAAAGACGGAGGTTAACGTTCTCGTTGCTGAGGGTCGTTTCGCCGCGAGCTCTCGCCTCCGACTCCCGATCTCCTTAGCTTCTCCGACGGACTGTGAAGCTCCGGACATTGCGCATTTGCAGTCCGAGTACGTACCATCATCGTCAATTGTCCCGGGCCGCATTATATCCCGGATAATCGTGCGGAATATCATACCTCGTGACTCTCCTTGAGCCTTCTAACTCTATATTCAAACTGCTATAACCTCCCAACGGATATTCCCAATAAATCGAATCCCTATGCACTCCAAGATTGCATCGTTCCAACGCGAAATATCATTTTGTGAAATTGTTTCGACGATAAAAAAAAACGAAGAAGAAATTTCCTCGCTTTTCAAGGCTAGAAACCTCTCTGTACCCTTGAAAAATGTTTCACATTTTCACAAAGTGTTCCAAGCTTCAAACGAATTTTGTCAGATAAATATTCATCGTGCGCTATCGAGGAAACGATTTTATTATTCAGGATTCCATCGATTCGAGGTACCTTTTTTTTCATCAATTTTTCCATCGATTTCATGTTGTTGTAAATAAAAGTGAGAAAAAACGGTTGATTCGTTTGATTTAAACGATGCTGGTTTTCAAGAGATCCCGACGATCGATGATGACGACGCTTCGGTCACGCGTGTTCCCCGTTCATTCCGCCCCACTTGTTTCGCGTACACTCGTTGTCGTGGTCGCTCTCGGAGCGTTAATTCTAATGCTCGATCGGATAAAGTACCTGGTACCGCGACGGAATATTTTTCTCCCATTTGCACGGCGAGCCATACCCCGGACACTGCCAATCTCTGATAATTTTATTGCTGATGCATTATCGTTATTTTTCTCTCTCGTTTCTTATTTCATATCGATTTTATGCTCGTTAGCACATATTATTTATTGTAATTTTCATTCAATTTGCACTTTTTTTTACTATTTTATTTGTGTTTTTAATTAAAGCTTTTTGTTGTTCAATTCGTATTATTATTTATTATGCAATGATTTTAGAATTTTCTTATTTTTCTTATTACTCTCTGGTAGTCCGATTTTCCAATTTATTTTCATTACGGTAATTACTACCTTCACTTTATTTTTAATGTTCACATAATGTGCCAGACTCTCATAATCTTTTTGTGAACGGCACGTAAGATGTGGTTTTGTATTTTAGCTAAAAAGTTATTCGTAAGAGCATAAATCAATCTGTTTATCTCTCCTTCGCTTCTTCCTTTTCATTCTCTTTCTTATACTTTGTATTTCTCTCGTTTTGTAACGAGCCTTCCGCTCCGGACTTGTTGCTCGGAGGACTGGTCGGGTCGTAAAATCGGAAACCAGATGTTTTCTTCGAATCGTGGCTTTTCCCAGGCAACGAGAGAATTTTGCGTAAACCGCGGCGCAATGTCAGTATTTTCGAAGCACGCGAGCGTACACGCGCTTTCCGGCGCAAATATTTGAAGGCTCGCGGCGATCCTCGTCTATTTTTCAGTCCCGAAGAATCCGATAATTCTCCGTCATACGCGAGTACGCCTCGCACGCCGAGTCGAGGGCTGAAAGTTCGCGTTCGCGCTTCGATCGCGATATTATTCACGGAATAACTTTTGACAACTTTTGTGGAAAATCGCAACGAAGTTGTATCGCCAATATTTTTCCGCCTTTTCTTTTCCTCGACGCTTCGACGTTGGGAGAAAGTTATTCGAGCCACGTAGGTCTCTTCGCGTTTCTCGAGCTTGCGACCGTTGGCATCACGCAAACTGATTACTTTTCATTAAGTTTTGAGCGAGCGAAAATATACATGCTAAAATAAATTATGTGAGAAGCGTTGCGGTAATTAAGAAATGGAGAATAATTTTTAATTGGATCGTTATAATTAATAAACGTGCAAAATCGAAGTTTCACGCAAGAAATATTGGATTACAACATTTTCTAAGATTTTTTTTTTGTAAAAATTGACTACATATTTCGTGGTGATATGATCTGACGAATAAATTACCATATTTTGTGAAAACTTTTGTAAAAACAACAAGGATTTGTTTTGAAAAAGGTTTGTAGCAAAAATCACGTGTATTGCATATTCGGTGAATTAACTTTTACAATTAATTGTACAGAATAGTGAACTATACACATACAGTGAATTAATTGTTTAAATGTTTACAATTTTTATCATTTTTTGTACTAAAAACCTTTGTAGTGTATTTATTCATCAAATTAAGACTTAGAAAATAGTACTACATTAGCTCAACTTTTTAATAGTAAACAAACATGTAATAATCTATTTTAATAAAAATTTAGTTAATAAACGATTAAGAATGGGTCTTACAAGTCAATAAGCTGAATACACTGTTTTACAAATTTTTTTTAAAGACACAAAATCATATTTCGGCACGAACTTATCGTTAAAAAATTGGATTTTCAATCCTCAATATCTTTAAAAAGTCGCCAAGGGCATTTTGTGAGTTTCGAACTTTTCCAATCGTTTTTTCCTAAAAGAATTCCTTGTCTTATTTTCAGTTAGTATTTTTGATAGACACCTTTAATTTAAATTTCATCAAAAGCACATTTTTCTTAACCATCAGTATTTTTTTTTATCGAGTACTATAATTTTTCGAAACCATTTTATTTCGTGCAGAAAAGCAACGAGTTTGCACGATAGTGAGAGCTGTGAAAGTCGCCAAGGGCATCTTTTTGTGCGTTTCGAAGCTGGAAACTTTTCCAATCGTTTTTTCCTAGAATACCTTTTCTTATTATCAGTTAATATTTTTGATAGACATCTTCAATTTAAATTTCATCAAGAACACATTTTTCTTAACCATCAGTTTTTTTTATTGAGTACTTTAATTTTTAGAAATCATTTTATTTCGTGCAGAAAAGCGACGAGTTTGCACGAAAGTGAGAGCTGTATTAATATAAGGAGAAGAAAAAGTAAGTGCGTGCACCCTTCGCGGCGATCGATAAGCAAAGTTGAAGAGGGTCATTCGACGGACATAGTTGGTCACTCATATTCTCACGGACACACGTGTGGCCCCTTTTCGAACTGAGTCACTTCTACACCTATGGATTTTCTTCTTTTTCACCCTCGCTCGCAACATTATAACTTTCCCCGTGTTTATTTCCTTAGCGAGAGGAAGATCGAGCGCACGTGCCACGAGTTAACTCGGAGAGTTCCAAGTCCCGTCAGGGATGATTTTTCGAGATTTTTCTTAGAACGAGGTCGGATGCCTCGCCAGCTATCGCCGGAATTATAAACGTTTTATTTCCTCCTGAATTTCTGATCTCGTAATTCTCCTAATTCTGGAATAAATGTGTCTTCTATTTCATTGTCAACTACGAAGAAAAAAAAATTATTCGGATGAGAGCCGAAGAACGGGAAAGGGAGGAAACAGCGAATGGGATGGTTCGCCGAGGAAAAGAGAGAAACGATGATTAATAGAAACAATAATGAAAGCTCAGATCGAGAAGAGATTAAGAGGATGGAGTCTCATATTTCAACGGTCTCTGAGCTTACGTTTCCTCCTCTTTTTTTGTCGAAAGATGTGCTCGGAAAGATAACGTGTGTGTCGTTGACCCCGAGAAATCGCTTTTTCCGAATGCCAGCAACCCTCTGTGTGTTTTTTTATCACTTTCCAGGCCCACCCCCGTTTACGAGTCCCTATCCGATTAGGCCTATCGATTTTTAGCCCACACCGGGCTAAACTTCGAGAAAGCACGCACTTTCCCCAAGTTTTGTTCCCCTCCTTCAGTTTCTTTGAAAAAAGTATTTTCAGTGCTTTTACACTTGTATTTATTGTTGAAAATAAAAAAAATTCAGTTTTACGAAGATCACGATGAGATTGTGACTTTTAATGGAAATATCATTGAGGTCTAAATACCTTGAATTTCGTGATGAATACTGATGAAACTTGATATTATTTTTGGAA
>JAPYYW010000168.1:0-78843 GCA_030522545.1 Cremastinae sp. A BG-2022a | reverse complement strand
TTTTGAAGTTTTCCCGTCGTGAGGCGCTCTTGATGGACAAAACTGTAAATTTTGTTGAAATTTCGCCCAAAATTTATTGGAACATTTTTCTCCGTGTGCGAGAGAAAGCTCGTACCGCGATCTCCCTTCGTCTCGCAACGTCCCAGCGTATCCTCTGTCTCTCTCCCTTTTTCGCTCGCCTCCTTTCTCAACTCTGCGCCGCGTGCACAGTCTTCTGACCATCACGGTATCCAGTTTCCCTCTCGTGACATTTTGCCGGGCGCAAAAGCTTCTCTAACCAGAAAGTGGAACTCGCCGACGATTCAGCCGGTCATCCGACCGCGAATATTTTGTTATGTGCCCCTTTTGACGATCCCAAAATAATCCCATTAACGTGTGCGTTCTTCTCATCTTGACCGCTCGCTGGGAACAAAAGTCATGAAACAACGAACAACAAAAGGATATGGTGAACAAATAAAGTCGAAAAGTTTTCGCTGTACGGAGCGATGCATGAATTTTTCATAACCGATAGTAAATCATGATGAACACTCGTCAAGACGTATACGTGTGTTCTCCACTTTTCGACAACAAATTCTATAGAGACTAAAAATCGCGATTAACATAAATCTCTCGAGTTATCGTCCGGATTATATTCTTTTTTGTCGCGATTTCAAATATTTGCGGTTGGTTATATAGATAATCGATGAAGCTCGTGTGTGACTAAAGTACTGCTATATCGGAACGCTCTATAAGTCATATACACGGGGAAAAGGTAGTTGCGTCGTAAATCAAACTGCGGCGGGATCGCACGGGTACTTTTGCCCGACCCCCCGGCCGCCTTCACTCCAGAGTCGTCTCGGCATCGTCCAATGCATACTTCATGCTATATTCCCCCATGCTGCACTGCACACACACGTACACTCTGTCTTTTCCTCTTTCTCGCTCTCTCGTAGAATGGAAACGTGATTTATGCGGTCATTGTGTACTCCCTTCATGCACGGACCTTTTACGCGAGAAAAGAAGAGAGGGCGAACAATAAACGAAGAAGCTCGTCGAGTCGATAGCTTTTGCCAATGAAGCTCTTGTCGCGATTCCAGCTCGTACGAAAACGTTTCTCTATATATATTTCTGAAAATAAAAAATTAACGAGATGCAGATACGTCGACGTGCAGAATTAGAATAAAAGTAAAAATTTTGAAAAATCGTGTCTGATGAAAAATGTACCACGCTGGTATATAGTCAAATTTAAAAGTTCTATATATTTTAAGTTGGAAATTAGTCGAAAAATAGAAAATAGTCGCTTGACGTTTTAATCTTATTAAGATTCCAACTCGTGTGGAACCGTTTCTTTACTTCTGAAAATAAAAAATTAACGTGTTAACGATACGTCGATATGTGGAAATAGGATAAAAGAAAAATCCTATATTAAAAAAGACATGAGGCCTGCCTCTAATCGATTCGTCGGAATAGAGCGTACTGTGCGCAGCGCATTGACTTTTGGCTAATCCCTACTCATTAAAAAAAAATTTAACATGTACTGCTTTGGAAATAATGAAGTTATAATCATTAATTTCGTGTTGCAAAAATTTTCTGGAATTTCTCATCATGAAGTGGATATCGTCGAAGACACGAAAAGATATCGCCATTTGAAATTGTAAGATCTTTCTATTTTTGAATCTTGCAAAATCAGGCCGGAGGTCCTTGAACACGCTACATTTTCTCAGCTCACTTTTATTATAACTTGTACGTATAATAATGTTAGAAACAGGGATGGCCAGAGCTCGATACTGAGCTCTGAGACTTTCTGAGAAGTGAAATTTTTGTGAGAAATGAAAATTTTTCAATGGGTGATGCTCATTTCGTCAATAAGGCAAATGAAGATTATCTATTGAAAATAAATATCTGCCTGGTCAAATATAACTGAATAGTTCGGGGATCGAAAACAAAAAAAAATAGAGAAAATTCGTCGAGCGTAACGAGGAAAAAAAATTTTCAAATTTTCGTTAATGGCTCGGTCATTATTGTTTCCATAGTGATCGGTCGAGGTCGAGTGAAAACCCGAACACGGTCTTAATTATTCGGAGTTTGACTCAATTTGAAATCAGTAGCCCGGTAGAAAGTGTCGGGGTAAGACGTGTCGGGTCTCGCCGGGTAGTTCATTACCGAAAAACATTTCTTTGCAATTTAACAAGTTCAATTGAGTGTCAGTGTTATTTTCAATCATAAGAAAAGTGAATAGTGTTTCAATTATTTCAAATTTATAATATCACTTCGAAATATTTCAAAAAATGTGTCAGTGTGGAACATATTCAGGAAAAAATGAGGGAGGTTTGCATCGTCTTTGAATGGATCATCCTTAATAAAGCAGATTTCGTCAAGAGAAAGGTAAGACATTGCAAATTGAAATTTTCATGGGTCTATGAGACCCAGTGTGACTCACCAAATTTCTTGAAATTTTTTTATTTCGATTTAAAGAGCCTATTCGATCGGAAATTTCCCGTAGATAACAAAAATGATCATTATTCGGGGCGAAATCCAAAAATTCACATTGAATGAGCCAAAAAATTGACTTTTGGATCAGTTTTATCAATTTTTCAATATGAATTCTTGGATTGCGCCCCGTATAAGTAATATTTTTGTTATCTACCGGAAATTGTGCGATCAAATATTCTATTTTAAAAAAGACATGAAACTCATAATTAATTTATCGGAATAGAACGCATTATGCGAAGTTGTATGAAGTTATACGCCTAGAAGATTTCAAAATTGTGCCAAATGGAAAGTCTATCACACCGGTATAGTTGAATTACAAGTTAAATATTTTTAGCAGTAATTGTATTGGAAGAATTATTGGACTAATGAAATTAACAAATGTCGAGTTAAATTTCAAGTTAAATATTTTCGTAGTAATGATTCGAAGGATAAAAAAATGATTAAAAAATTCGCTTGACGTTTTAATCTTATTACGATTTTATCTCATACGAGAAACATGACCCGTTATTTCCGGAAATGAAAAATTAATTAGTGAGGAAATTATTGACGCGTGGAACTAAAAAAATAGAGAAGCAAAACTTCAGAAAAATTCGTGCCGGATGAAAAGTCTACCACATCGGTAATGAAATTTCAAAGTTAAATATTTTCTATAGTAATTATTCGTAGAATGAAAGTGTAGTGTAGAAAATTCGCTTCGTATTTTAATTTTGCACTTCAATTCGATATTATCCTTCGCGACGTTAAGGTGACGTAGAAAATATATTTGAGGAGTCAGTAACTCCCGCTCGATGCAATTGAGATTTTCCTCGATGGTAAGAAGCACCGTATAATGGGATATCATTCGGGAATAGCGTTATAGAGCTATAATAATATCAGGGAAAAGTCTACTCGAGTCTTTATCAATATTAGGACGTGGCCGAATATACAGCGAGAGAAAAGAGCTCTCTCGGAAAAGTGGAATATTCGATAATTTTAACCGTAAGTCAAACTGCATAAAATCCGACCCGTGCTCTCCCTCTCTTCCCATTATCACGTTTATTCAGAAACTCGGATATTTTTCTACCGGGATATCAACGTTTCTTCAGATGTTTGGAAAGTCAATAGCGGAAAGTTTGGTTTTTTTTTTACTTTTCGCTTTCAGCGACTCTGATTGGTAAATTCATTGAGAAACTGATAATTTCTATTTCCGGAAAACAATCGTTTTATCATATTTTCTTTTGTATTCAAATGGAGAATAATGGACAAAAAAGTAAAGTGATTTTTTGACATATGCGGAAAGGTCTTTGGCTGCGAAAAGGTCAACATTTTTGCGAGTGTCCGGAATGTGTGAGGAATGAAAAATTTAAAGAGCGAATGGAGAGAATAGGTGGCATTAAGAGACGATATCCAGGGGCTCCATGTATAATTCGGGGCATGCATTACACAGAGAAATATGTTTGCAAAGTCATCCGGAACTGTCGATTCTCATGCATTATTCAGAAAGGTGGAAAATCTCTTGGCCAGCGCCGCGACTTTGTGAGAACTCGGTTTTCTCCTTCCTTCTTCGATTCTCGATATCTCCCAAGTCGCGAATACGTGAATTTCCCTTTTGAAATCTCTTTCGCGAAGAAGAAACGCCGGGGAGATCCGCACGAGCGTACCCACACTTCTGTCCATCCTTTTACGCAAAGAAAATATTTTCGATCCTTTTCACATTAAAAATAGATTTATTCTCAGTGCATACATTTTTTTTCTATTCAAATACTCGAGCTTTTTTTCTTTTCATAATAATTTTTAATATTTATTGAATCGTTTTCTTTCATCTCTATTTTACCTTATAGCAAATATAATAAAGAAATTAAAAAATTCTCTCCAACAATATTCACAATAAAAAAAAAACGTGAAAATGATAATGTAATTCATAATGTCTTACTAACCGAATTCATTAGACATTATACCGCGGAGTGCACTTAAAATTAATGCGGTTATCCGAATTAGGTTTGCACCGCGGTTACCTTATAAAATATCGTTGAAATATGATTATGCTAATTTTTGAGAGGAAACGGTTTGAGGCCGAAGGAAGAAAAGAGGGAAAGTATCACGCAAAAAACGACGCCTTAATGCGATACGAGAGCAATTTGACACGCGAAAGTTCGGAGTCTTATCCTCATCATAAAAATCGCGTCAATATTACTCGACGGGAAATATAAAAGTAAAAGAAGAGCGAGATCACGTCTGGAGTAAAATTTTAATTACAGTGAGATTAAAGCTCCCATCGAAATTGTCGAAAACGCGTAAAAAATTCAGAATCTTTGACAAAAAACCAAAGTATACGCTGACTTTGAGCTCGAGTTCTTCGTCCTTCCAATCATTTTTTTTTTCGTTTCATCCCTTTCCCTCTTTCTCACTCTCTTTTCGTTTATAAACTTTTCTACTTTGCCCTGTCGTTTGATCAATTATGTATAACTCCTGTTTTCTCGAACGAAATACGGAAGGGAAAAGTGATTGAGAAAGGGGAGAAAATAAAGTTCGCTTCGAAGCTGCGAGAGGGCGCCACCTAGATGGTTTGGGAGCGTTTTCGACGACCCGAAGGAAAGATGAATTTTATTCATCCGAGAAATATATCAGACGCAAAAAAAATATTGTACATACCGCGTCAAAATATCGAAAATATCACAGAAATTGACAGATAAAAAACACAAATCTAAATATGCTCGATTCAAAAAAATTTACGTCAAAATTAAAGAAAGAATGGACGAGAGTAAAATAGGAATTACTTCCAAAAAGTTTGGTGTGAGGTAAAAAAAAGTTATTTCGCGGTGTGCCGCACGCGCGAGTGACATGAGAGAGAGGGAAAGAGCGTCCAGAGGACTCGCGGTCTGTCGAGGCTTGTCGCAATATCCTGTAACGAAAGCCAATAAATAAAGAACAGCCTCTCGCCGCGGAATTAAAACGCATAAATCACCGTTGTCGAATGCAGGCGAGGCTTCCTCTGCGCGCTCTTATCGTCACCTCTATCTCACGGCTCTTTTGTTGTTTTTTTTTATATTTTCCATATCCTATTCTTACAAAAACGTATGTACACTTAAATAAAAAAGAATTTACATCCAATATTTGAATATGCATCGGCGAAATACAGAAGTTGGAATAAAAATGAAAGAATCACACAGGAGTTACAAAAAAGTCACATCAATTAAATTCGAAATAATATAAATTTTTCGTCTCGTTTAATCTTTTTCTTTGAATTTCATTCTTATTCTTACCTTGGTTAAAAATACTTTGCGTTGATGTATCTCGAGTGTTCGAATTTTGGTCTTCGATATTGGCTATTCTTTTTATTTTCACTCTTTATTTTTCTATCTTTCGCCAGGATCGCGTTTTCTGTCATCAGAAATTAATATCGGTCGGAGGGAAACGTCGGATACCGACCGAGTTTCAGATTGCACGGAATCAATCAGCAATCCACGCTCGATCGATCCACGTCATTTTTTTCTCTTCCTCTTCTTTTTCTCGATTTTCGGTAACGCCTGCAGGCAATACGGAAAAATGTGTTTCTCCGCGCTCCGCGGATACCCGATTTATTCTCACGAGCTTTTTATCGTTCGCGACACTACGTACATATATACGCGTATGTTTCGACTTATCAACCAGAAGAGCACCAATTTTTTTATTGCGTCTTACTCACTTTGTTATAAAAATCAACAAATATATTTCTATTCCACATTCTTTAAAAAATCTTAAGTCCGTGTCATCAATAAAAACAGGAGAACAGTAAACAAATGAAAGTCGAAATCCATATATCAGAAATGTATGACGAACATAGAGGAGAGTAAATATATATTTGAATGAGATAGAATGGGGACGGCGAATTCAGCGAGAAGAGAAATCAATTAAAATTGGCAGAAGCGTCTCGCATTCTCGCGTGAAAGGTCACATTGAAATCAATAGTCATTTTAAAATATATTCACTTTTTTTGTCAGAGTTATATAATGAATTATCTGATTAGAAGTTCAGAATATAATCATTGAGAAATAAGAATTTCAATAATAACGTATTTATCACTATCTTATTGAAAAAATAAAAATGAAAAATATTACACATCCCATTCAAAAGTAATTCCTTCTTATTTTGAGAAATTTTACTACGATTGATAAATATTTTATAACATAATATTAGCGAAATAACTAGGACACAATAACATGCTTGAAAGATTAATAAATTGTATTCAGATTCTTTTGTACAATAAAAAAGGTAAATTTGTTTTATTCAACATTTTAAAATTCAGATGTTTGGTTAGATAAAAAAGCAAAATGTTCCTAGTGTTATACTTTTTTTTTAATGGGCATATATTTGTGTGTGCACGATATTCTCCGTGTGTACTCTGCGGTAAATACTCCACCGTTTCAACATCGCGATGCTCTCTACGCTTCGCTCATGAATATTTAATCGACTAACGATGCGACGGCGTACCGGGCGCGTCAACCGGTAGCTCGGAAGCGCGCGAATATTGAGAGGTCTCGCTAGTCTTCCCTCAAATTTCCGAGGCAAAAAGCTCGAGCGAAAAAACTCACCCTTCGCTTTTTCGCAATTTTCGAACTCTTTTATCATAGAATTTTTTTTTCGGCCTCTCAGAATCATGAAATTCATATTTTTGTGATTTTTCAACCATGGGAAAAAAAAATCTTTATTTATTTTCATAAATTTTCTGACGTACGAGCGAATTCGAGAAATCTCGAAATCCGAAAAATCAAAAATAGAAGAATACATCAGGAGTTTATTCCAGTTGGAATTTATCAATTTTTTATTCGCTTCGGGTACAGGCTAAGATGAATACGTAATAATAGGGCGAGATAGAGCGGTATAATCGGGAAGATAAATGAGTGAGTCAAGGTGGTATTTGGCCGGGGCGCGCAATGGAGAACGCGCGGCACGTATATAGATTGCACCACCTCGAAACGTGTATGCCATTACGTAGGTTTGTACTACTCAGAAAGCACGCACAGCGCGTCGCTGTCCGGATATACTACCGATATTATCGTATATCTCCGATCTACGGTAATTGTCGACTCGACGTATTGTGCATTCGCCATCCTACGGGATTTTCCATTACAAATTTATCGCTCCCACGCTCTTCAATCAAAATTTCAACATTTTTATTATCAAAAAATAATGCCAACATTATTCATATCTTCTTTTTTTTTAATATTATGCTGATAACGTCGATTAAAAAAAATATATATTCCGAATATTTACACAAATTTTATTTGGGTAGAAACTTGGACAAAAATTGGTCGATCAAAAGTGTAAATGTTGAAAAGTTTTGTTTTTCAATAAAAAGACATTTTTCGGGTATATATTATTGAAGTAAGAGAGAAGCGAAAAGTCGGGTACGTTAACTCGGGGCTGTCTGCAATTAGTTTGAAATCTTCGTTAATTACATACCGGTAGAGGGGAATTGTCAGCGAGGAGAGTGAGAGTTGAAAGTTGGTGAGCCCGCGGTGGAATATTGTGAAGGGTAAAATGGATGAGAACTATCGCTGGCTCGGTGCAACCGCGACAGACGGGCCGCGTATACGTTGGCTTGTAATACATCTGGGTATTTAAGCATTCCGAGTAATTAAGCCGGAGTTACGAATTTTGTGAATATACGCGGTCTCGTTCCGGAGACTGCACTCTGCTTCCCCAAAAATAACAAGAAAACGGCAATAAATTCCGCAGTACCGTTGCTAATACCTGATGGACGTTTCGCCTCAAAATTCGTGTTAATCCATCCTAATTTTCAATTACGTAAAACAAACATCCCCCGGACTGTCTCGCACAATCAGCGAAAAATTCCGAGCCAGGCCAATTTTCCTGTCAGGAGAGTCAGAACGTATCTCAAAAGTTTTTGAAACTTTTGACACAGAGAGCGAGGAGCCACGAGAACATTCTCCAGTTTCGTGCCGCAAGCTTATTTGCATATTCGCCCGTACATTCGTCTCTCTTTTTACTCTCTCCCTCGTATTTATCTACCTTTTATGTGCGCCAGAGTCCTCGAACACTGTGTCCGAAATTCAAACTCGCGCTCCAAAAATCGCAGTCGACGTTTCTCGGACGCAGATGCTCGCTATATATATCCACGCGCGCGCATTCAATTTGAAGAAAAAGCAAAGGATGTTCGGAGAGTGAATAAAAAAAATGTACGATCCGCGTCGAGATAAGCAACGTATACACATTTTTATATCCACATCCTGATGGTTGAAGTCGCGTGGGCGCGTTCTCGAACGTGTGAATATTACGAATACACACGAACGCACACAATCGCGAAAAGGGCTGCGAAAAGTGCTCGTAAAAGGCGCTGACAGCAAGCTGTGTACGCGTTCCTGTATTCCTTTACACTCACTTTCCCTCCGCATTACATCACTCTCCGTCCTCTGCTCTCATCATATTTATATCTGTACGTATATATACGTGTATTCGTGCATTTTACATGTACGTATTTATCTGTGCGGCACATCTTGGCGAGATGTATCTGTACTTTCCTGGCGGCTGACAGTGGCTTACACTCCCACGAGGTTATTAAATCTTTTATTGCCAACTTCGCTAAACCCAGAGGCTCTCTCCCACCGTCAAACGCGCTCTCTCGCGCTTCCTCATTTTCTTTCCAGTCTCCCGCATTCTCCGCACCGTCCGCCTTCCACGTATCTTATCTCAGCGACGCTCGCTCACCAGTTTACCACTTTTTTTTTTCTCCACCGCAAGATATTCGCGACGTGGAAAAAACGACCCGTGACCGAGAATCTTTTAAAAATATACTGCCGGAGATAATTTGCTGAAAATACATCACAATTTTCCATTAATTTTTTTATTATATCGTTCTCTAGTTGAGACTACTCTTTAAGTGAGCAATATTTAACGAATATTTTTTTTGTTTTTTGTTTAGTGTTATTCTCGTGCGAGCATTATCGGAAATTTTTGTAGGTCAATTATATCGAGAGAGTCTTTAGAAATGTTTTTGATAAATAAAATAATAACGAGGAAATAAAATGAATGACAGCGATAGCTCGAAAATGGCAATACTCTTGTGGGGTGATTTGAGCGCGAAATCCCGACGGGGCACTCCGGGGTAATAACAATATCTCGTCTGTGCGTTTTCACGCGCGTCGATGAGGCTTTATCAAGCTCGGGCGTATCGAAACTCCGAGCCCGTAAAGTGTGACGTCCTTTTTGCGACGAAATATTTATACGTCGGCTTTATTGAAGGCCCGTGAATCGGCAGGCTCGTATCAAAAGTATTGTGGCCACTCTGTAGCTCTCGTACACTGCGAGCAAAAAGCATCAAAATCAACGGACAATCACACCACCAAAAATACAAGAAACTCATTTTAAAAAACTCTCATACAATTTTCACACTTCTATACATGATAAAAACAATTAATGTTAAATTATTTTTGTTATTTTTCCACAATTTTCGCAAGATACATTTTTCAGAGGAAATTATCTAAAAGTTTTGGCCGGCATTGTAGATAGTCAGCGGAACGTAGCCGCAAAATCTCCGCAGCGGAGAGAATTCCCAAAGTTGTATATAGACGCGCGAAACCAGCCCGAAACTTGCAGAGCGTACGCGCCAAAGCTGCCAGTATATACTGCGCCCTCTACCAGACTTCCGGTAATTTACATAGGAACCATATTTCACACCATATATTTGTAAATATGGTTACACGTGCATATAAATTTGCAGTCCAGCACACGTTTATCCGAACAATCGTTGCTGGGGAAGAAGACATTTTTCTCCCTCGCTTAATTTACACATTTCTTTGTTCCGGTTTTTCTTTGACAACTTGACGTCGACATCATTTTTTTCCGCAACGATCGAAATATCGAAGATTTCGGTAAAAGACTTTATTTAAGTAAATGGTACTCATTTGAAGCTCGAGGAAAAAGAGAAATGATGAACAAAAAATCGTATAATGGAAGAAAGAAACGAGCTGACGCAGGTCCTTCGGTGCAGCTCGCCACCGCACGGATCCTCCGATTATCCGATAAGAAGCCATCGGGACGGCTAACGGGAAATCCGACGTGGAGGAAAGAATTGCGGCGAAAACGTAACTCTGCCTACCTCAGCACATACTCGAACCTTCCGTGAGTACATTCGACGGTTACGCAGACTCAAATGTATCGCGAGAATACAAAGCGAGACATTTTTCTTTTTGTCTTTTTTTTCTTCAAGATTTACGTCAGGTTACATACATTTCGCTCGAAAACGCTCCCGGTTTCCGGAATCCGCTTCCTTTAACCTTTTCCGACGCCATCCTTGTATTTTTCTCTCCTTCGAGAATGATTCCAGACCCCTGGGATTGATAAACATTTTTTCCCGGAGCCTGAATTTAAGAGTTTGAGACTCGCCAGAGTCCGAAAAAAATTGTCGGCGATTTCGATCAGATGGAAAACGAAAAAAAAAACGAATCGAAGGGGAAATGTAGATTCGGACGAAAGAATTTGGCATATTCGTTTTACTGAAAATAGCGAACGGTATAACAATAAGTTTGTACAAGATCCGAAACAATGTAGGAAAAGGGAGGCAGGTAATTTCGCGTTCTATCAAAACGGGAGGGTGAAAATCGCCCGAAGGTTATAGATCAACGTGTCCCTTGCAGGATTCGGATCTTCCGCAGGCGCTCATCAACTTTGTATTGCCATCACGAACACTCCAAGAGTATACGAGTATACGCACGAATTAAATATGTGTCCATATCGAGCGCTTCAAAACACGATGTTGAAAATTAAAAAAAAAACTCGTATTTCACGACTAAATTTCGAGGTTCAGGACATTATTCTGGAAGGGCCTGTACATTGAACGAGTTAGAATTCGTGGGACGGCCAGACATCTTCGTATTATTTACCGGTCGCCCTCACCAATTATACTCTTGAAAATGCCACGAAGGGATCCCCCACACCCGGCCAGTCAGATCAATATTTTGATCGGATCCCATACCGGATTAATATTCATATAGCGTGAGATTACACAACCGTGATGATCCTCTCTCCTTTTCCCTTCTCTGGCCTCCCGTCCTCGCAGGGTATATTCAACCCCTCTCTATTACGTAAACATATTAAACAGCGCGTTGTTTTCGGTTTATCCGGGATCAACGCTCATTCGACACTTCGAAACTCGATTTTTTTACACCCCTGTTTTACAGTTTATTTATTTTTCATGGCAAATAATAGCTACATTGCCAAAGGTATTTATTTTTTTTCGAATCTTGAATAACTTTATAAAAACTACCTTTTTTATAGACATATTTAAAAAAATTGAAATTATTTGACAATTTTATGAATAATAATGTCAAACGTGGAAATAGAATAAGAGGTTTGCTCAACACTGGGCCATAAGTTTTCTCTCGCATAATTTATCAGGCCTCCTAGTCTGTCCGCGAGCGAAGAAAAGGGGCGACGTCTCCCTGCCCGGGAAGCTTTTGCTCTTCGGAACTCTTGCCCTTTCTCTCTCCGGCTCACTCACTCTTTCGTATAAAAGCTCCGGAGAACATGTTCGCATTACACGACGTTTTCGTGGATATTTCGTCCTCCGTGTAATTTATCAGCCGGCTACAGTCACGTACCGGTCATATTCGCTCTGGGAAAGCTTTCTCTCCTCGACGATAAACTGCATGAAAAATAATAGGGGAGAAGTACCGCGTAAAGAATAATATGCAAGAGCGACAAGGCCAACATTTATCTGTCCTCTACTTTTTACTTTTATTTCTCCATCCCGCGAAATTTTATGAATTTCTTTTGGCACATGGAATTTCAACACTTGTATTGTTTCATATGGATTATTCAAAAAATGTTTTTTCTATTTTATTGCGATTCGCTGAATACTGTAATTCTGAGAAAAAAAACGCAAGGTTTATTCGAGGAATCGATCGTAAAATATATATTCATTCGTGTTTTTTTTTTCGTTACTGTACGAATATTCTTTTTTTTGTGTTTCGTATATCCGAGTAATGATACGTTGAAGGTATATGCGTACCGGATGTGTATTTGGATATGGAAGAAACAAGAGAATTTTTGGGTCCGGAGCTCGGATGCACTCTGTGCAAACACGAATGCGGAAGCCAAGTTTATTTATATATAGAAAACGCGGTAAAAAGGACGTACATGGAAAGCTCGAACGTTTTGTTAGGAAAACATGGTCAAGCGCTCATTGGAATTCCGTGCTGACCCGACACGTCGGGAAAGTCGCTCGCGCGAGAGAGCCACCCGGAGACTCGGGGTTAGTTCTCTATGTCAAAACGAGATCAGCGATGTGAGTGGCAAGTTCGGGATAACCTGATGCTGCTGCTACCAAAGGGACACTAAATTATCTTCTTTTTATCAGAGTGAATCCCTGCAGGAAAATCTACCGGGCTTAACCGATCGAGCGAATATAATGCGATAAAAGAGCGAAAAGAAAAATCTCTGTTCAACTTTTATATCAAATAAATTGAAAAAAAAACTCGGAGTAATACATTTTTTAAAAATACACTCCAACGTTTTACTGTGATTTTTCGTTCTTTTTTCGTTTTAATAAAAAAATTTCAATATAGGATTCGTTTAACAATTTTTTCTCGTTTCTATACAAATATCGTTCTTTTCAAGAGTACTCGAGTTCCAAATGGCTTGTTTACCGGATACTATTCCAGCTTTTTATTTTTCTACTCTTTTCACCATTTTAAAAACTCGATATGTGATACCCACCCTCTCGGAGTGCCTTTTACAGATTTTTTTTTATTGCCAGATTCTAGTGAATGATAATTGGTCAACGTTTATTACTTATCGCATATGTGTTTTTTTCTTTAATATAGACATTTCGTAAACGCGATTTATGTGAATGTTCAACATTTTGATTCATTCTCAATATGTCAGTTGTAAAATTTAAGTGCGCCAGTATATTTATTTTTTTCGTGAGCTCAATAGTGGAAAAAGGGTGCATAATTGATGAAACATCAGTCACGAAATATGATATCCGGAGAAAATTTAGGGCTTTGGGGGTCTCGCATATACGTAAAGGTTTCAGTCGGTAGAGAGCTTTTCCGGCTCCATCTAGCGTCGAGAGGGAAAAGCGGGTCGACTGCCCGGGGGGAAAAAAGCCTCCGAGAGAACTAAATTACCGATATTATCGGCTTCTCCGGGGTGAGAGTGAAGCTGCGTACTACTGTACGGAATCTATTGCAGACTGCCGGGGACAGGATCGAACATATTTATGCGGAAAGTAAGGACGAACCCGAAAATTGGGGAAAAGGCCTCGGCTCGTATTCATGGTAATTCTACGAAATTTCGGGCGTATGTAAGTTTATAATTAATTCATGGGATTAAACTTTACATCCCGGTATATCTTATGTATTGCGTGCTCCAATAACCAGACTCCGACCATATTTATCCAAGAAAAATAGAAGTCGAAAGTGTAGTAGTAAATAAAAATATATGTTGCAAAAAAAATTAGTACCAGTATATCTGCGGGTTAATTTTGTTTCCTGAAAAAAGTATATCTATTATTTAATATCTGTTATTTATTCGCAATTATATATTTCGCATAAGGTATAAATATATCCAAATAGTTGGACCTCTAAGGGATTTTCCACTTTATTTCTACTTAAAAAATATTGAAACAAAAAAATTTGCCTTAAATTCATATCTGTAAATTCATTTTCTGACACTTTGGCGATCTTAAGCCTATTTTAAGTTTTAATTTCATATAATATTTATAATAAATAAAATAATTCTGTAACGTATGAATATGCAAATTCTCCAATAGTTAAACGCTACAAAAAATATACATATTTCTTTATTTTTAATAATAATACCATGTATTTATAATGACAATTGAACATTTAAAGTATGATATAGAAAGTTTCGCTCAAATTTTCGGGAATGTAACCTTAATAGAAAACTATTAAATTTCTATTAATATATAAAAAAATAAAGCAGCAAATCTTGAAAAATTAATTTTAGGTAAATTGAAAGATTCTCATTAGAGGTTTTAATTTTTCGGAGTTCGAACTTTCTTGACTGCATTAAAAACCTATATTTTTAAGGGTTTATGTCAAGCGTGCTCGCATGTGTAATATTCTTACGTCGAGTCGGGATGTAGCAGCGCGAACTGAAGAAATTACGGAAGTTGCTCGTGAGATGGTGCGGTGAACACGAGACCCTTCTTCATCCCTCTACTGCTCCCCGTCAACTTTCCCGTGACGACGTTCTCTCTCTCCTCCGTTGTGACTCGAGGAAACTTTCGACACTAGCCCCGTGTGCGTGCACGCTTGCTTGCCTCCACTACGGAAATCCGCACGAGGGAAACCACCCACGCGTATAAATACCTCGTTTTTCTCGTCCTCTGCAAATAACACACTCTTATGAATATCTTTATAAATTTTTATACCACTGGAAATTTATGTGCAAACTCACCATTTTTTAATTTGATTAATTTTTACATTTTCTACTTATTATATAGTGGATGATTTCCTTTCTTTTTATATAAAACTAGTATTAAAAATATTGCTTTTTATATTTTTTGGCTTGAAAGTTTTGCTTGTGAGACTTTCTATGCAAGGTTCACCGAAGAGTCATCAGCAATTATTGAAATTCTCATCGTCGAAAAATGTAGAGCGAATCGACGAGTTTGAATTTTCGCTTTATTTCGATGTAAAAGCGATAAAAAAAACTTTTCGTGAAGTTTCAATGCATGAAAAGTAGAATTTTCTCTTTCTGAAAAATAAAAAAATTCGGTGGAAGGAAAAAAAATGAAGAGAAGTTGCCGAAGATGGCTGACTACCGTAAAGTTTTCTACTATAAAATTCTACTTGTTTGCCCGTGCAAGCGACATAAATAAATCATACGCTCATGTAAATCGGTCGGCGAAAATTCAACGTGAACGTGAGCATCGTCCGCGTGTCCGTACAAATTTCTCGCATCGCATCAAGTTCGCGACAACGTCGATGCTCAACTTTAACACTTCGATGTTTTGTCGGCGTTTTCTCCCCGGGAGCGTACCCACCGCGCTTAAAAGTCGAGACTCAGGGCCGCTGGGATTCCAATGAGAAAACTGCTATATAATGCCCGTATAAATAATAAGCGGGTCGAAAAAGTTTACTGATGAAAATTTCTCGTTGACCTTCCTGCATGAAAAATGAACTGAAAAGTTTCGCGGCGCTTTTTTTTCAATTTCAATCGTTCTTTTTTTTCCGAGACGCGCCAAGTTTTCCCTCCATCGATTTTTTGTTTACTCTTTTTATGCTCTTATTTACTAATCTCGTACTCAGCGAGAGTTTCTCAATTGATTATTAAAATCACGGGCCTTTGAGGATTACCCTCGTGCAATTTTTATGCCGGAGGCAAAAATTGAGAGGATAAATAAAATAAAAAATAGAATGTTCGTGGTATACCGATGCAAAGTGGATTTATCGCTCGTAGATTCGCTTGTACGTGCATTGGTTCCGCAATTTAGATGAATTTTCATTTTTCCCCTTTTATATCTTTTTGCATCGGGAAAAATGAATTTCGCTGCTTTAATTCATTTTTTGCATCCATCGATGCTATTTTCGTATAAAGTCCTCGTATTATTATTTTTTTTTTGACTATCAATTTTTAAGAAGCAATTCCTCCGTAGAGCCAGCGCTCAAGAGTTCAGCATAAACGGATATCGTACAAGATATAATAAAGAATCCGAGTATGGAAAAAAATTTTAAATAAAAAATATCGTACACGACGTGAACTGGACCATGAAGAAAGGAAGTTCATCGCCGGTATGACTTTGTGTACGAAACTCTAGAACGTGTACTATAAAATTGAAGTAGCCGATAGAAGCGAACGATTTCATCCTCGAGACGAGAGAAGTGCCCGGCAATTGACTGGAAAAAATTCGGTCGCTCGAAAAAATGAATTCAAAAATGATTTTTTTTCTGTTTTTTCTAATAAATTTTCAAATTCTTTCCCGGAGCACTATTTTTGTATCGCATCCTCAAAAGATTCGCAGTCGAATAGACTGTTCATTTTTGACAACGTCTGCGTCTTTTTTATCCATCAATTTTCAAAACCTTTTCATTTTTTAAATTATTCAGATATCGATTTTACTTTACGATTATTTTTTTTTTATCGGCAGACATATTAATTTCTAATCCACAGAGTATTTTTGGAATTTCGATTCGTGCAATAGTCTCGAGATTTTCCTATTTATTGAAACTATTCAGTTTGGTACTAAAATTTTACAATACTGTGTAAAAATTTTGTAGTCTCCCTCTTTTTATTTCGGCAATAAAATGCCAGTTATAACTAGCAGTCTATTATCGGACGAGTAGCCAAACCGTTCTGTGCTGCCCTCTTCGCAGTTACCCGCGCAATCTGTCAATTTTCGTATTTCATCAATTTTATGAATTTCACGTATATAATGCAAAAAATTAAATTAAAAAAAAAACCTATTGTGAAAAAAATTAAACGAACGTTTTCCTAAAGTTTCGTCAGAGATACGAGCCTCGAAATTTTTCTTTTACCTCCCTTTATTTCTTTCCCGAACGTACAACTTTCTGCGGGACGATATTTAGGGCGGAAACTCGAAGGGGCGAGGAGAAAAGCGAAAACGCGGAGCTCCATTTTTTTCTTTTTCAAAGGCAAGAAGGCAGAGTCCAGGATGAGAGACCCTCCCTTGTTATCTTTCACCCCCTGCCACTTCCTCAAAACTTTCGAGTATAAAAATGAGAGGAAGCAGGTGAATTTTTTTCCTCTCGAAGAAGAAAAAAATATTACGTGTATTTTACGTTGCGGGCAGACGGTGATTCAGTAAAATAGACGAATCAAGACCTGGGACACCGTAGCGATATACCTTCTGAATAAAAAAATATGAACGTGAAAGAAAGAATGTGGCGAGAATGATAAAAAAATTTTTTACCAAAGGTAATTCGCTTCGGTCGCGCTTAAAAAATTGAGAAAGAAAAATTCCGCAAAGGCAAAAGTTACAAAATCACCGCTTACGATTATGATTTTTATCGATATTCGCAAACTTCTTCGATCGTCGGAGACGAGAATAGATAAAAACTGATGTTGACACGAAGCGCTATGAATTCTTCAAGAAAAACAAATGATTTGAATTCCAAATTTATACAACCAAAATATCTGTGATTTTTGCGACGTTCGTTCATAATATTGGGGATGAAAATCATCTCTGCTCCTCGTTCAATTTTCCTTCTTGTGCAACAGTGAATAATAAATGTGTATATAGAAAGTATAACGTTGGATTCTTGGTTCGTTAGAACGCAGCAGAAAACAAAGGAAAATTATGAAAAAAAAAATTACCTTTGAGCGAAGCAAACACACAAAAAAAAACAGTGGAATTTTGTTTGATTCGTCAAAGCCGAATCAAGTTTATTGAAAAGCACGGATTTTTCTTTATCGACAAAAATAAATTTCAAGACCCCATCCTTTTAAAGTTAAAAATTCTCTGTTTGATTGATTGAAATCCGATACGCTTTTTCGTCGATAGAGAAAAATTTACGTGAACACGAAATGAATAATGCATCTCTAACAATCGTATTGATCAGAACGTTCTATCTGGGTATCTGAAATATATCTACCAATTAAAACGTCACAATTATTTTTCTATGAAAAGAAATACGGGGAAAATAAATCTGAAAAAAACTGGGTTGAATTTTATCGCGATATGTTCATCGAGAGATTTATCGACAAATCGACATATGCATTCAAAGTCTAAAAATGGGCTAATAGAGGGATACGTTTAATGAGTGTGAATCTTAAATTCTGAATGCATACGGGGCGACGTTTTTGGCACGAAAATTCAAGTTTGCTCACGGTTTCTGTTGAGAGCGTCAAGAAACGCGTATCCGCGGAGTTAATTAAATTTATTAATGGATCTACAAGGCTGTCAGCGAGTTTGCACAGCGTACGCGACGCTGGGTGGTAGGGAAACGTTAAAGTATATAAACAGACTCGAGGAAAGCGCAAACATGCTCACACAGATGCACACGAGGACCCAGACATTAGATAAATCGTCCAAGTTTACCGTATACGGAGACTTCCACGTTATTGAGAAGCGTTCTTACTTACCTCCGCAGTCACGACTTTCTTTCCCGTCGTCGACGCTCGACCTATCGCCACGAGTCAACTTGCGCATTACATAAACCACCCATTGCACATTATTATTTATTAATTAAATTACTCAATCAATCATATACAAAACGTAATTAATTATACTTCAATTATATCATTTAAGATCCATCTTTTTTTTTGTTTTTCTTCGGTCGAGAAACTTTAGAAGTATTATCCCAGTGAAAATGAAATAAAAATTGATATTTTTCTCGTGCTGTATGGAGTCGACTTTCGCTAACCTTATCCTAGATCTGAAACTCTAAACCTCTTCGATTTCACCCAATCACTCGACAAATCGAATTACCAAATTGAAAGGTACGCGGGACTGGCTCAACTTCTCGAGAAGGGGATTCCACTTTCTCGCTCCCTCTCTCCCTCTTCCTCTCTCTCTCTCTCTCTTCCACCCTCGATAGTGTACGTGAACGTATCCCAAGGTTTACCTTCCGGAACAATTCCACTCTATCGTGTCTCTCACGTCTTCATTGCGGTTTATTTGTCTCGTAACCACGTTCCCTTCTCCAACGGAGGTACAAACATCGTTTGGACTTTGGGTAAACTCAAAATTATGTACATACCTGCCGGTACGCTCTTATCTCACGTTCCTTCGATTTTTCTTTTTTTTTCTCAAAATATGGTGTCATGGAGAGTTTCAGAATAGAATTAATTGCACGTATAGAGTCCAAGAAAAAATAAACAGAATTTTTTAAGCGCAAATTCAGCTGAAAAATCATAATTTTATAAATATATGCGAAAGTCATGAAAAACACTTTTATCTCCGAAAGCGAAAAGAATTCATCAATCACCCGAATCGAAGAAATTTGCGTGAGTCAAAAGCTCGCGATTGTATCTATCCTCGAAAAATAGTGTTATCAGTGAAGGAAAAATGAGATAGTATGAAGAATCAAGGAGCACAAAAGCATAACATGTTTTGCGACGGGTGATTAATCATTAAATGGAAAACAAAGTACGATTATTAATCGTCGAAGGGGAAAATTTCTTTTTGTCGAATAGCGGCTTATAAATTACTCCAACGAGACATAATTCCAATAATAATTTAAGAATTAGCCGAATCAATCTTCAAAAATATTGTTTTTTTTTAATTTCCATCAATACTCTCTAAATTGTTCAATATTTAGATATTTATTCTCTAAATATTTAGAGAGCTAACTGCAAGTCTTGAGGAGCTTAACAAGACTCGTCGAACGAGGTCGAAATGCTTTCAGGAAGGAATACGAAGCGAAAAAGACGAAGCTCGCCGGATGTTGCATGAGGAATTAGTACGTGCCCGGAATATCCCGCATTTCTCTCGATCGTTTAACGCGATCATTAACTCTGCAGAGCGTGCGAGATAATGAATAGAGAAGGAATGACGTTGCCTCGAAAAAGCATTCCCCTTCTATATGCCAGCGAGTCCCAAAACGAGCCTCCCTCACGTTTGCGAATTCAATTATTTTCTAATCAAGGTGTTCGTGACAATGGATCATCAAAACTAACAGCTCGCTCGTTTTTATTAATTTTTTTTTTCTCTACAAAAAATTTATTTCGCATTTAAAATCTTGTTGTTTCTAATATAATACTTATTATTCAAAATTCAAAAAAAATTGTCAAAAATTCGCGCAATTAAAAATCATTTTCGAAATATAATTCATAGGAAGAGAGTACAGCTGAAATCTCGGATGTTTTTTTTTCGTTTCGGTGTAGAATAAGTTGAAATTGCTTGCACAACCTTTCGACATGTAGAGAAGAAATTTGTTGGAGGAAATTCAAAATCCCATTACAATCGACGTGTCCCGAATGGTCCGGAGTCTCGAAGAAAGTTATAAGCCCGCGTGCACCGGGGAACGCGAGATTTTCCCGTCAGTTTTCTTCCTCCTCCCTTTTTTTCCTTCTCTTATTTTATTCCTCTTTTTTTTATTCCTTTTCCTTATACCGGGTTGCGGAACTTGTCGATTCCGGAACGGCCATACGGGAACTTTGAGCCCGGAGTTTTCGATGAGCGTTTTCCAACCCGGCAGCCAGAGCAAACGTTCTTCGAGAAATGTGTTCTCGCGTTTCGATCGTCCGACGTCGTAACCCGGCCGCCACTACCTCTTTCAAATCGTCGAATTATTTTTCCCTCTACCTTAAAAAAAAAGAAAATGACTCCTCTTAGTCTATATTTGAAAAATAATGATGAATAACAAACATTGAAACAAAAATATACATAGAAATCAAACAAGTCTGAAAGGTGCGGACACATCCGGATCTGGGAGTTAAAAAGCGATCGGACTAGCCGGGAGTTTTTGAATGGGTCGGTCTGCTAACCTGTGCGTGCACTCGAACTAGTGGGAAGCTGGAAGTTGTTTAATTCGGGACGAATAACTCGAGGAAGCGAAACCTCCGAAGCTTTGCCAGTGGGATAAAGAGCGTATGGGCAGCGGCAACTTTGTTCAATAGCTAACTGGCCTCCTCTTCAAAGTGAAACGAGATTGAGGGGATGTATACTCTCGGAGTGTTTTTAAACACAGGAAACTCACGAGCTTCCTCTCAGCCGAAATCGTTATTTTCTCGCTACGATTATTTTTATTATCTTGCGCAATACTTTTTTACCACTTTTATTTCTTATTGGGCAATTTACTTGTATCTACGCACTGAGAAAAAAGTGCATGCATGATAGATCTTATTGCTATACAACAGTGACTACTATAGTGATTATTATAGAACTAAATATATTTTATTTAGTTTCAATATAAAAATTACTTTTTATTGCTACAAAAGTATATATTTAATTCTAAAATAATTAGTGTAGTAAATAATCAAACTTTTATTTATCAAAGTAGTAGTACCTTATGTAGTAAAAACTACTTTCTGACATGATTTCTCTCAGAGTACGATATAACTCATTTTCGTGATATAAAATTGGAGGTGTCGGAATTTTTATTATCGATCTTCTATAAAATTTGCACCAAATTCTTTAACGATTGAATTTGCAATTATTTAATGCCAGATAACAGCTGCGAATGCAGCAAGTTTCTTCGGTGACTTTGTTGCGAAACGCTCGCACTTCGCGAGCACATCCATTTCTCTATCTCTGCGCCCGACAAGTTTTACCGCACGTATATAACGAGCGAATTCAGTTTCACCCGTTCCCGTTACAAAACAAAGCTCATATGCGTGCTTGGAACTTGTTAAATCTCATTGATAATTGCGAGTAATAGCGAAAGCCAAATTAATTACTCGGCATTTATGATTGGGAGAACGCTTTGCCCAACCGGCAACGTTTATGCATGGTCCTCCCGATTTCCGAGAAATATATTTCGTAATTCGCTGGAATCAGTGATCGTTATCCGTTTGCCTTCAACCGAATATTACTAATTAGGTTATTTCATGTGTGCAATTTTCGTCAAGTCTGAATTTTCTACGCTCATGAGAATTCATTATTTTATGGTGGTATGAGTATTGGTGAAAAGTGTATAAATTCCACAAAACTCAAGTGTCTTTTTATCTTTTTTCTTATTCGCTCTCCAGTTCATCGACTTCACGCTTGAATAACTTTGAAACGCGAACGATAGAAGGATTATCTTCGAATGTATTTTAATTAAATTTCTAAGATTTATTTCTCATTTTACTCGCGTTATGCGATACCGAGGGATGATTTCTTTCCATCCATAGGAAATCGTTTCAGATCTTTTAATTACGTATAGGCAAACTCCAAACTCTGGCTTGTAGCGGAAAAAAAACTTGATGAAGCAATGATGCAGAAAGAAGCAAGATTTTCGAACTTTTGAAAGAAACCCGAATAACGCGAGATCAATCTCGCGTTGACGAAACTTTTAGTCAAGTTTCGTCGCTTCGCAAGTTTTTTTAAAGAGAGAGTGAGAAAAAGTAAGCTAGTCAAGGCTTAAACGAAAAATTCCGACACGTTCTCTGCTAATATTGCTCTGAAAAGAGTTCGACACGTTCGAAAAATTCCAGAAGACACCTAATCGAAAGTTAACCAACTACTTCGACTGTCCGCCACGCCATTTCGTTTTATTTTCTCACGCATCGTGTTAAAAAAAATTATGAGAGAGAAACTTTCTTTTATTGAAAATATTCTGGCAGCTTGAAATTTTTGTTCACATATACTTTGAAAAAAAAAAACATATGCATTAGAATTCATATTCACAAAGATAAATCGCGAATGTTTACAATCTTGATTTTTTTTTCTTTTGTTCCTGAAGCATGGAAAATGTTCGTCGAGTTTCGAAGCTCGCCAGCAGACTTTGCGTGTAGAGCATGGTTAAATTTTTCGCCCACGGAAAAAGAGGGGAAGGAAGAATTACACGATGAATGATAACACATTCATCCTGGTAATTTCATTCGCTCACGCCAGTAGAAATTAGATTGAGAGGGCGAAATAATAATTCGTTGAAAATAAAATACGAAACGGAGGTGGAGAATCGCGTGAAAGCGAAATTTTTCCCACTGCTCGATGCGTTACGTAATGATTCCTTTTTTGGTTGTATTTTTATCTCTATCTTTTTTCTCCTCTTGCCATAAACTTGCCAACTGCGAGGCTCATTCGATTCTCCTGTGCATCGGACGTTTCGCGAACACGCGAAGATACGTTCCATTTAGCTCTATCCCTCCGCTTCTCCTATCCCGAGTCATATCTTCGGCCAGCCCCGAGCTCGCCCAATGTTTTTCCAGTATCGATTCGAGCTCCCAGTTCTTTTCCCGGAATCTCGTTCCCTTTAATTGCAGGATTATTTACTTATCCAAGACTGTTCGAACGATAAAACAAAAAGATTCCTTTCGGATTGAGGAATGAATTTCCTGACTCTGTTATACTTTGATTTTTGGCAGAAAAAAAAAGTGAACGTGAAAATCGCCGAAAAATGATTAATATCCTCTGCGAATCTCCGCAGTTGTAGAATTCACTGCGTAATCGAGTATTCATGATCCATGGTAACCATAATTGTGGACTCCGTGGCCTGAGATGCAAATTCCGTTATAGTCCTCGACTGCGGCCAGCTTTGCTTTGAGCTTTCCTCCGCCTCAAAGGCAAAGGCGGAGTGTCCCCTGTGTAATCTTCACTTGCGAATACCAGAATTGAACACGAGACACGAATTTGGAACAGAAAATTTATATCACCCATATTCCTTGCCCCAAATAAATCGTGTGAATAAATTTTATAAAATATGCACAAAAAAATCATTAAAACTATACTAAAGAGTGCAAAAATAAGAGCCACAAATATAACTTAGATTGTACGATAACAAAAAAATGTTTTTGCTACTAATTATTATTATTTTTTTTAATTTCATACAAATTACGATATCTACGAGATATTTTACACGTGCTGACGTGCAAATTGATCAGTTAAGAATCATGAATATTTCAGTTACAACTTGTTCAGTAAAAAAAAATGAGCTTTTAAATTTTTATCGAGTTACAAGCAGAAGGAGGGTATATTACCGAGTACGAAAAGTCGACGTTGTCGAACGTATCCCTCTAATCCGTTTGGCTCGCATATAATAGCTACCGCTGAGCCGAGGTACAAGTATAAACGTATTCCATTTATAATGGTCATTAATTATGCATGGTAATAACAAAAGTTGTACTGAAAAGACTGGCACAATGTGCGGGCATGCTCGAAGAAGAAGGAGCTATCGTGACTCGGCTCTTGGGCGTCACACCCCAGCGCGAGAATCGAGCATTACACCGAGACTTTTTTATGAAAGCATGAAAAGCTTCGAAAGCCCCCTAAGAAATCGATTCTTTCGGAAGGAGGAGTTCATCGTTCTGTATAACATGAAGAGAAGAAGAGAGAGAGAGGGAGAGAAAAGGCGGAATAAAGTGCCACAAGTATTAAACTTGCTTTATCGTCGAAAATATTGCTCGTCAATGCTCATGGGAAATTTTCCCTGAGAAACACATTTTCATAAAAGCATCGGAACTCCCTTTATTACTCCCACCAATTTGTTTTCCAGGCGTTGAGCGTTTTTTATATTTTTCATCACCGCGAAATTTTACAATCGATAAATTCTCGGTTAGAAAAAAAAAGAAGCGTAACGAGTCAAATTTTCCTCGGCCCGGTATAACTTCAGGGAGTTGACTAAATTCGGATAAAATGTGATACACAAAGAATAATTTATGAGTCCCTTTGATCGAACATTTTCTTTTCTCATCTCTGCAAGGAAAAAATCGCGTATCGGAGATAGGGGCCGCGTCAGACGCGCTTTTTTCTTCACCGTCGCCCTCATTCGAAGGCCCAATATTTGACGAAAATTAATGAAAGAACGGCAAAAGCCTGCTCCCAGACGTTTTTGCCGTGTTTCGAGACTCGATTAAGATCGGGTGAATGGAACGCGAAGGAAAGAAGCAGTGCCGAGGAGCTTTTCAAAGGTATGTATTAAACCTCGTTAAGTATACATAAAGAAGCAAAACACACCTATACGCCTCGAGGCTTTCGCACCTTTTCTTTTTTTTTATCTTCTGATTGATCGACGTTCCCAAAGCGTTCGAATGCTAAAAAAAATCAACGCAAAAAATGTAATCGACCAAAAAAGTCAGATTGATTTTTTTAAATGTTTTTTTTTCTTACTTTGAAAATAATCAAAGCATTCTCGTTGAGTATTTCAATAAAATCTTCGCGCACGCTCGGAATAATTGAAACAAGCAATTACCGGGTCCTTTGTGTTTGCAATGCCAACGGAAAGAGCCCTCGAAATTCTTTTCACGTACTTTTTGTTTCTCAACGTTTCCGTGATTGATCGAGGCTGCTCTGAAACAGCTATAACGAATGGCACTTCGGTAATTGAAATCCAATCAAAAGCCACGAATAATTCGTCGCCGCTGGACCATTATATTTCTATTCTCGGCTCTCAACGATAAAACATTATTTTCGCACTATTTCACGCACTCCACAGGACTGTAAGAGGATTATACCGGCGCGTATTCTTTTTTCGAGTCGCCCGTTCCCTTCTCCAAACCACCCACTCCCCATATAACCATTGATTCATCGAATGGAAAATTTTCATTGAATTCACCTGGCATCTGTCACTTGTAAATTCAATCTATTTTTCCGAGGTGTAATTACAGCCGGAAGCTTCGAAACACAATCATTGAAAAATCGTTTTTGTGCCATGGAGAAAATTAAAAAAGAAATTACATAATAGGGTCGAAAAAGTTCGTACGAAAATGATTTTTTTTCTATATATGACTTTTGTTCCTTTTTTTAGGAATTATTTTTCTTCACTCGAATTACATTTTTGCAGCAAATATTTTCTTGTAGTGTCCGAAACTTTTATCAGATGGAACGACCTTCACTCTCGCGAATTTGTGTCGAGAATTTAAAACGAGCAGCTTTTTTCTTTCTCCTTTTTTGCGGGAGCTCGGGTTGCTTTTATGGCCTCGTGCGCGAGGCCAAGAGCGATCGCCTTCGATATGGTAATCGAAGCACACGCGTTTTTGAAAGTGTTCTCAATGTAAAAGCTCCCCTGCCCAAGCTCTGACAACGACAGACCTTTTCGCGAGATCCTCTCCCTTCACCTGTTTTTCTCTCGCTCTCTCTCCCCTTTTTTATTCCCTCCTGTTCTCCCTCTCCCGTATTTTTTCTCGCCCTTTCTTTGCCCCGATCCGCCATAAAATACAGTTTTACCTCTGGCACTTTTACAACACCGCCAGACCCTTACGAACTCGAGCAAAACTTCCTTTTCTCTCTAAAGATAGATTTCTTACTTCAACTTTTTAAGCTCGCTATGAATTACAGGCGCAAAAGAAAAAAAAATTGCAACGAACCTCCGCTGAATGGAAAATTCTCTGTTAAAATACAGCACTTTCGTACCCCGTGGTAAAAAGATAGATCTTTAACCACGCGAAGCAACGCGCCCTGATAAAACTTTTTAAATACAATATAGTTCTCCATAGAGAATTTTTATTTCCTTTCGTCAAGCATGTATCTGATATTTTTCTAGGAATATCAACAAAAAAAAGGACAAGTTGAAGAGGAATCGTGATAATTATAACTTCGTTTCGTTATCTCATTATCGAATCGTTGACAAAAGCGGTGCCGCGTTGTCGGTGCTCTCGAATAGGGGCTGTTTCACTCGCGGATATCGGAGCCAGAAGGAGAAAGCGAGAAAGGGAGGTGAAGAGTGGCTGCGGGGACGGTTATAGCGTTAATTCTATAGGTATATCCGAAATATGGGGTTTAGAGCATTAGCGTTCGGAGCGGAGCGACTGCGTGCACAACGAGGTTGCGACGCGCTCGCGCAATGTAGTCCCCCGGCAATCCTTGACGCGGGAGCATCTCGTTTCGAAAGAGCTCCGCGCGCGCTGTGTTCTCGCGTTTCTCCTGCTGCTCCTCGAGTCCGACTCTCGCGTCAAATATCCCGCTCTCTTCCCCAACGTTGCCAATGTTTTAACACCCGTGGGCCCTACTCGAGCTTTTTACTCGTATTCACCCCCGTCCTTTCTCGTCTTCTATTTTTTATCTCTCACCCCCCCCTCTCTCTCTCTCCCTTTTTCTCTTTCTTCTTTTTCTCTCGCTTGTCGTTCCCCCTCTCGCCTCTGCGACACTTATTGTCCTCCCACGAACGCGATTCCTCACTCCGATTATCCAAATAATCGAGACACCGATTCCACTTCCCGATTTCGCTCGGGATATATTTCTTCCTTTTTCTCTCTCTCTCCTCCCTTTCTTTCCCCGGTTTGTTTGTTTCTCCTTTTTCGCACAGTGCAAGTGTTCTTATCGGCTTTTTTGTCCTGGGGTGATCCTTTTTTTTCCTCGAAAGATCTGTAAACTTGATAGAGAGGTGCGGGAAAATATCGTGCGTCGATAAAATCTCGAGTGATCGCGTGTGATTTTTTTTCTGAAGGAATTTCCGGATCGGAAAGAAATGTGACGAGGCTCGAGGTGCGGGGACGGCGCGTTTTTTTCGGCGATTTCTTCCCGTTCCGAAGAAGCAGATAAAAAGTTCAGTGACGAATTTCCAGTTTTTTATAACATAAATATTTCAGCAGTGATAAAAGTGTTCGACGAACGAAGTCACGAGTAAATTTTAATCCGTCCGATAAACAATCCATACGTAATTCTTGTAAAATGGCCTGTGTTCGTATTTTTCGTTCATCTCATATTTATTCCGTGGTGACGGTGAATGCACCGGTGCGCATCACTGCGAAAAAATGTTGCAAAGTTTGAGATTAGTCAGAGTCGAGTAATCACGAAAAAGGGATCGAAAAAAAGTAAAGTGAAAAATTTCGAGAGAGCGGATTTCCCCGTCGATCGCTCGATGTGTCCTCCCGTGAGAAAAATCGTCAAATCGCGCCGTGCGAACGTCAAGAGCCAGAAGTGGAAAAGCCCGATAGCGCGGCTTGTGACAACGCAGCCAGATTTTTCTCCGACGAGATACCCAAAGTCAGCGCCGGAAAAAATCGCAAAATGTTCCGAGAGAGATAGTACGAAAAGCATGTGAAAAAAATCGCCCGAGTAAGCGATGTCTACTTCTCTTCCCGCGCTCGTGTATTTTATCATTTGTTTTGGTAAGTAAATTTCATTTTTTGAGCAAATCGCTTGAAAATTCATTTCCGAAATCCAAAAATAATTCGTACAATGAACAATGTATAAGAAAACAATTTTTATACAATAAAAACGGGTAATTAATTGTTTGAATTAAAATAAATGATTAATTACAATTAAAATGATAAAGTTAATTATAATTTTTATTGTAAATATACTTTAACTAGGATCTTTAATTAATGTCTACGAGAATGTCAATTTGTGGCTGCGAAAAGGAAGAGACTGTTCATTGAGAAAGATGAAGTGTGCTTTTGCTCCCTGGAGAAATTTTTTTCGCTATAAAAAAGGAATTGGCCCCGTGAGTGAGTTCGGACTCCAAGTCACTCGAATTAACATTGCACGCTCGCGAACATTACTCACCTCTGCAGCGATGCACCGAGAGGAGATTCAAATTATTCCGATTTCAGCCTCACTCGCGACATTCCCTTCCACGCTGTTGTACTTTTCAATGACTCCTCCAGAGAATTTTTCCTCTGTTCTCGAGTTCCATTAAAATTATACCTTTTTTTGCTACCCTGATCTATCTCCCAGCAAATTAAAACACAAAAAGGAATGTCAAGAGCTTCCTGCATGACCTGACAAAGTTGACGAGGTAAAAAAAAATCAGTGAAAATTAATATCATTCGGAATGAAATGAAACAATAAATGGAAAGCGGATGCATTTCCTCCTTGCTCTTATTAACATGTCCTCTATTATTCTTCAAATCGATATTTTAAATATATTTTTATGAAGTAATTTTCCAATATTTTTGCTGTATTTAATTAATACATCTCGGTTTGAAACGAGGTCTTCTCAAAATCCATTTCAATTTCGTATTTATGAATCGTCAACTCGTATTCGCTCGTTTAATCGGACATTAAAGCGCATATATATGCGTTCGATAGCGAAATTTTGGACGTTTTATCAATCTATTTATCACCAGGGTCATTTAATATAGGAGACTCATTCGATAGGGGTGGAACGACGGACGCTGTGCCCGTGTACATGCATTAAACAGTTATGCGCTATGTAAATCCTTATGCTAATTACTGCAGTGATAGGGGTTGAAAACCACGAGAGTCCTCACTCACTCTCTCTCTCTCTCTCTCGCTGTCCCCCTTTCTCTTCTTTATAATTATTCTACAAGGGTCGTACATTTTTGCACGCAAACGTACGCACACAATCAAAGAATGCATAAAAAAACTTGTTTCCCTATCACCAGCAGCGAAATACGTAATTAAGCTTGCTCCGACAAAATAAAAAGAAACGTCTGAACAAAAGAGTCGAAAAAAAAACAACTGAAAATTATTCTCCAGAAAAAAAATGTTAAACGCCAATTAAAATGCTACATCGAAATAATGACAAAGGCTAAAATGTTATTATAATTATACGAGATTATAATTACACAAGAAATATTCTTCATACCTATTTGCGGTATAGCTTAATTACTGTCACGAAAGCGTCGAAAGCTTTGTTCGGCCCTCGAGTCAAAGAGAATGATTCAATGTTTATTCAAGAGTCACGCGTACTCGAGGCTTTTTGACGAATCGATCGGGTGGCGCGGGGGAAAGTGCGACGACTGCGTCCGGATGTTAAATCGAGTGGATTACGACCATTCATTTGTCAGAGGCTGGCCCAACCCCCCGTTCAAACTTTCCCATGCGTTTTTTTCGCGGTCCACGAGAGATTGCACATATGCGCTTATGAAAATGCTTCGCAGGGTCAGACCGCAGCAGAGCGTTCGAGAGAAAGAGTTCGAGTTCGAACGAAGTTAGCCCCGGAGCTTTCCGACACTCTCGACGTACGTGCTCGCCCGGCACGTATTACGCGAGAGCGTAAATTCGTACCTATAGAAAGAAAAGAGGGCGAGTTGGGGAAGGGGTGAGGAAGAAGGTGGGAGGAGGAGGGGGGGGGAGAAACGAAGGAACGCTCGGTCCGAACGGAGGCAACGCTCGGAGTGGTGTGCGAGCGAGCTACAGGATTTCGTGGTCGCCCGGGCAAACCGCTTCGTCCTTCAATGTCCGTGCAAGTGGGCAGAGTTAGGGGGGGGGAAGGATTCCCCATGGCAGTGACCCATGATGGACCAACCCGTCCATGCCCATTGTTGCACTTACGCAAACATGTACAAGTTCACCCAAAAATTATTGACATTTAGCTGAATCAACGTCCCAATTGCTCAAAATATGGTGATCCGATATGATGAAAGTCATCAGACTTTGATTAACCGTGCGATGTAAGGACAAAATTATTAATTGAATATTTGTCGCAGATAATTCGTCGAAAATTTGCATTGACTTGCCTAGGTGTCATATTAGAAAGTGTGCAAAATTTGAAAATGTTTTGCAATCTAGAAATTTATCATAAAAAATCACAACATTTAACATTAGACTTATAAGAAGTAGCGAAAATTTCTGATTCTCAAGAATTTTTATCTCGATTTCTAGAAAGCCAATGGTATAAAAATTTGGAAACAAGTCAAGTAACATTTATCTTGACGTACACCGAATCTTATCTCAAATTCTTGGATATAAATTGTATTTTCTATGTAAAGAAGTATATTGAAATTAAGACTCAAAATGGGTTTTGGATTTACTTAAAATATCAGTCAGTAATATCTTTTCACATAAAAATATAGTGGAAAAACCTTTATAGATATCAATCTATTGGAATGTATTTCCTTAACCAATAAGAAATTGTTATATATAATTCTTATGTATAAATTCTTATGTACTTTTTAGTATTTTAAAAGTAAAAATATAGTGGAAAATTTTTTAGACATCCAACTAATGGGATGTGTTTACCTTAATCAATAAGAAATTCTGAAGGGAAATGTTTTTGCGCTTTTTTCGACACGAGCAAATCTTGTAGAGTTATATCGTCGGATGAACGTAAGCCAATCAGTGCGCGCCACGTGTCAATAAACTCGCGCCCACGTGACTCGCATGCTTCTCATTAGCTCGAGTTTGTTTTTCGGTATCTTACATCGAGATAGATATCTTTTTACGTTTCTTGAATTTTTTGCGGGATCTGACTGCACGTGATTGATTTATAAAAATATAAACGTATATTTAAAAAATGTATATATTTAAAAAAAAGTGCATTGTATGTATTTGTTGAAAATCCCAGTAGCACTTTTTGAACCAGAGGTAAAAGAGAAGAGAGGACGAATTCATGGTCCGGTTGCTCCTGACGATTAACGAAAAAAGAGTCGGATGGTTGGCCAGAATCGAGTTCTTAAGTATCACTCGTTCTCGACACAGATATATAAGAAATACATTCCAGTTTCTCGTTGCAAGAGCGAATGTCACTCGTTGAAATTAACGTCTTTCATTTCTGCGGACAGTCGGCTGTCTCGTTTGCGGCTACTCCCGGTTCATCCCGTTTCCTGCCCACTCCCGAGCTTTCGACGCATTCGCACTCGCACACACCCGAGTATCTCGCGCAGGATCTCGTTAACTCTGCAAAAATACCTCCCACTCTTCTGGACGCGAAAAAAAAAGAATTTTTTTTATTTTTCCTTCGTTACGGTTTGTACCGGACCCTCGACTTTCGCTCGCGAGGTATAAATATACAATTTCGCGACGTACGTGTAACCGTGATCGTTTCAGTCTCTGGTTTCTCGTTTACACATCATGTCACAACGAGCTCGAGGTCCCGGTCGCGCTTTTTAACGATATTTATACGCTTGGAAAACTGTAGATCCGCGTTCGTTCGACATGAAAAGTAAATTCCAAAAAAGGGAAAAAGCTCTGAGGAAAATGTCACAGAGTGAGAATTTTCACGGAATATTAATAAAGGAAACACTTTCCAAATAAAAATATATCACGGTTAAAATAAAAATAATAAGCAGTTATTATTGCGAATTTTATAAATATTATGTATTCACTTGAAAATTAGCGACCTATTATTCTTTTCATAAATTTATACACGGTGAATTGTAATTTTGTGACCGGGATTCACAAATAACCATTTGGGAGTTAGCAAACAGGTCCCGTCGTTATAACTGTAGGGAAAGATTTTTCGATCAGCTCTCTTATTCCCGGGTGGCTCTTTCCACAATTTCCTATCTATCGAGTGAAACGGAAATCCAAAAGTAATGTAAGCCGGGGCGGAATCTCTCGCGTCTTATTCCCTGTCTCCTTGCTATCGGGCCTGGCTCGCTCCGAGATTTAGTCATTCACGTCACGAGTAATATTTCAAACGTCAGACACGACCCGAAACGAGGACGGATGTACATTATTCCACGTGCATGTCTAAGATGCAAATAAATATAGAAAAATACGTACATACGTACGAGACTTCTCATGCATCTTTTAAAAACGTATTTTATTTTTATTGTTCATATGTATACTTTTAAATTGTGTAAATATTGTATGAGAAAAATTCGAAAGTTCATGACAAATAATTTTTCTCTTTCATTATTTATTATTTAAAAAAAAAGGTGGCGCTGTAACCTGCCTGCGTAATTTCCGTACTGATTTCTTGGAGGAATGGCCGACACCGGGTACAGGGCCTTACTTCGATACTTCGATATCATCCAACGTCACTGGTCTCGTCGGAAGCGAGGTTTCCCTCGTCTGCAGAGTTAAAAACTTGGGTAATCGGACGGTAAGTTTTCCTCTACAGCAAAGACTGAATGTAGTGTAAAAATGTGAAAAGGATATTTCCAGGAGAAATAAGAAAATTCAAAAAATAAAATAAAAACGAATCATTTCGTCGTCTTCGCGAATTCTTGGAAAGAATTTCATCGACTCTTTGATTTATTAATTATCAGGGAAAAGGGCGAGATTATCCGTGAATCGAGTAAAAACCTGGTGATATATATACACGTAAAACTTTACATTGAAATTTAAAGGAATTTGTTCGAAGCGAAGGGAAAGTGGAGGAAAGTGCTGGCGAGCTTTTCACGTAATCAGTGAGTTTAAGGGGGCAATTGAAAGAGACTTTCTTCCCTTCCCGGGCCGTTCCTCTCGCGAATAGTCGCCGGAGAAGATATTACACATAATTAACTGCTACGGAGGATCGAGAGAAATATATAATGTCCCTCGAGGAGCGGGATCGGGCGGGAAAGAAAGGGAGCGAGTTTTAAACGATTCAGAAAGGAATAATCTCGGGATTGGGAACACTCGGCTGCCTTCGACTCGAAGGTGAATATAGGCGAGAAAATATACGAATGATAAAACGAGTCGGAGTTCATCCTCACACTTTTTCCGCACCCTCTCCCGCGATCTCTGCACTCTTCAATCCTTTCTTGATTTTACGATCCTTTATCAACCAGATAAATTGCCCGAGAGCCGTGTAAAAATTTACTTTTTTTTATTATTTACTCGAGCAATAAGAGCAGATTCAAGGGCGCGGTAATTGAAAAATTTCAATATTTGAAAATTTTGATTAAAAAATCGTGAGGAGGGGAGGGGAGGGGGGAAAAAGCGATGGCGCAGTGACGTGCTCGTAGGTCGGAGGATCGTGTATACCCGACCCAGATTACAACTGCGAGGGGCCAAAAGAGCAAGCCGAAGAGAGATACGATCGCATTTTCCGCAAAAAATACGCGTGGCTTTCTCGTGGCGGTGGTTGCGTGTTTGTTTGCTCGAATGCCGAGAGATTCCCGGGAGCAACACAACGGATCAAGAGTTGGCTCGTGTGACGTGTGTGCCTGCCTCGGGATAAAACGCGCGGGGGTGGGTCAAAGAGAATCCGCACACATATATAGAACCATAACTGCGAAAGAAACGAGAAGCCGAGGAAACGCGCATACATTTCGCCCGGGTTTTTTACTCCCAAAAAAATGGCAACGACCGGATAATTCCGATGACACGTCGCGCACAAGAAAATACCTCCATTCTCCATCCAAATTAAAATCCACCCGATATTTCATTCTGATTGAAAAAAGTCCTGGCCGGAACCATTTTTTATACTGTCTGAAACTCCCTTCTTTCTTTTAATCTATCTGTTTTCCGTGTATTTTTGAGATAAATAAAATTGTTCCAGTGATTGGGGAAGAAGCTGTCAAGGTTCGCATGAATCTGGAAACTCCATTTATTTCACGGTTTTCGCGCGAATCCAACGAGAGCATATATTTGCGTATCCGTCCGTCGTGTGTGTAGCCAGGCGTTTGCGCATATTTTTATAGCGCGAGATAAAACGGAGACAGCGATAATTATTTTCCATCGAAACAGCTCCATTTTCGCGGTATTTATTTTTTTACCGATATTTTTTCGTGACATTTTCGGGCTGATGCGAGAGAGCGAATATTTATGCCGGCCTCTCGCGATCTGCATACAAAAGCGCTTTATTCGCATCTAATATTACTCACACAAGTTAAAATGAACATTTTACCACTTTTTTCTAATCTAAAAACTCTGTGATGGCTTTAACGTATCGAAATGAAATTCGCAGCATGAAAAAACTGAATAAATACATATGTATACTTATAGAAAAAGAAATACCATACGTGGAATGATTACTTAAAAATTATTTTAGGAAAAAGTACATAATGATTTCCTAGAAAAAAAAGCGGGTCCAATGAAAATAGCGATTCGAAAAAATTGAAGAAAAAATATATTATTGGTAGAATAATTAAAAGAATTTTCCGCATACGGTGACTCGGGCGTATGCGTAAATTTCAGAGCAATAAGCGAGAAACGGTACAGAGGCGAAGAAAGAGCGAGAGAGAAGAAAGGACCAAAGTTCTCCGCGAGCTGAAAGGATGAGACCGATAAATTTGAATTCAGGAGTTTACGGCCCCCTATCGATCTTTGTAACGGAGGTTTATATATGTCTATGAAGGGAGGTACATTCCTCTATATCACTGCAACATCATAGATATTTCGTGGCTGCCGCCAGGGCAAGAGAAAAGACGAAATAGAGTGGGATCAAAGTAGCATGTATATCGAGTGTGTTTCTCTATTGTACCAAGCAATATCCAATGTCTGAGGGCTTAACGTGCTCCAGATACCTGATGAAAATTTTCCCTGTCTCAATATTAGATATTTCAATCTCTACCAAGTACCAAACTTTCCTTTCACCGAATACCTTCGCTTCCCATCGAATCACTTATTTATCGTTCTTTTCATAAAATTCATTTTCTTTTTCATCATCCACCAACATTTTTCACAGATTAAGTAATCTTTCTTGGGTAAAAATATCCTGCAAGATTATTCAAGACATTTTCGACATTTGAAACATTAAAGCATGCTTAATAATTAAATTCTCGAAGCTTTCAGCGTTTTATCGATCTTGAATTGCGTACAGAGTGAGTTGTGTAAATTGAGCGAACAAGGAGTCAGTATAGAGTGCACGCGATACAGGATTCGGAGAATGCAAGAGGCATGTATATCGTCCTCATTTGTCGTCGTTAAAATCGATTTATCGCTCGGCAGCTTTAACGTTTTCTTTCCGAAATATCCCTGCAGCATCGTCAGCACCACATATTTACGTGACCTTATTGTTCTTCGCGAGAATAAAAAGATATTAAGATCCCTGCCGTATACGATACGATAAAATATAAACATAAAAGTCGTCTATCGTTCTGAAAAATTTTATGAAATTCGTGCCATCCCTCGAGCCATTCGCCTCGGGAGTATCGAAATGAACTTTTCATATTTTTTATCAAGAAAGAAAATAAAAAAAAACCAAATCATTTGAAAAATTGAAAAAGCAATTTAGAATGAAAAATCGATATAAATATCGGTTCAGGTGTCCTGGGTGAGACATCGAGACATTCACTTGTTGACCGTCGGTCGTTACACTTATACGAGCGATCAACGCTTCGAGGCCCTGCACTCACCGTACACCGAAAATTGGTCGCTCAAGATTCGATATCCCCAGCTCAAGGACACGGGATATTACGAGTGCCAAATTTCTACGACTCCACCAATCGGACATCCTGTATTTTTGAAAGTAGTTGGCAAGTATTGCATTTTTTCTAATAATTTGCCCCCTTTCCACATTATATCCTCACTATTTTTCTCTTACTTTTTTCTGCAGTTTTTCAAGCCAATTTTTTTTTGTGACTTTTATTTCGTCGCTACAGTTCCTGTTTTTTCGTCTGTTCATGTTCGCAGAGCCAGTCACCACTATCGTTGGTGCGCCGGATCTGTACGTGAATAAGGGAAGCACCATTAATCTGACTTGCCTCGTGAAAAATGTTCCGGATCCGCCGCCTACCATGATCTGGCGTCACAACAATGTCGTGAGTGACTCGATCACTTTTATCAATCTTTCAACTTTTCTCTAAGCTCTTTTTAAATCCTTTAACTTTTTAAAATTACGAACACTTTGATTACTCTTCCTAACTTTGTTTCCTGATGCTGTCCTCTTAGTCAAATTACTTCAACATTTTTGTTGACTCTTTTGTAAAAGTTGCACCATCATGCAATAAATCTATCTTTAGCTCATCGATTTTTATTTTTTAATAATACTTCATTAGACTTGTAATTGTCTTTAAATCAGATATAAACTTTTTTCAATAACGCTAGACAAGTTTTATTTTTAATGCTCGCGTGTCACGTTGCATCCACATGCAAGTTTTTTTTGTCAATGTACGGGTTAAAGAATGGAAGATGTCGAGATGATAGGTAAGAACGAGAGTGCCTAGATTTTCTTAATTTTTCTCTGTCACTCGTTCCGCTGCACAATCGACTAACGAGAGAATGGAGGAACGGTGTATCATTCCCGAGAAAAGAGAAGTTGCAAGCTGAGAGATTGGGGAAGGCAGAACCAAAAAAAAATGAAAAAGAGAGTGAAAACGTGGTAGACTGTGGTAAAATAGCGATTTAGACGTTCCTCTTCGAAAGTTGAAAAGAGGGATGAAAGAATGCAAGAGAAAGAGGACGAAACGACGCGGAGAAAAAAAAACAAGAGATAAAGGAGACGGCGAAACAGAGGGAGGAAGCTTCGTGCTGTGGAAATAAATTTACCTCGCGTAAGACGGGTAACAGCTTTGAAGAAGCGAGAGGAGGAGCTTGAGAGCAGGAAGGAGTTTTCTTCCTTTTTTTCTCTTTCTCCCGTTCCTCGTTGTCGCACTCGTCGATGTCGTCGACGTTGGCCTCCTTGAAAATGCGCATCTCGAGTAAAATTGCACACTCCTCGTAGAAGCGTTCTCTTTCGATTCGCCGAGTGACATCTTTTTTTCTTACTTTTTAACTCTTTTCTCGGCAGTCTTTTATCTCCTTTATTTTCTTTTTCTACTTATTCTTTGTCGAGTTCTTTGGTAGTTTTTTAACCTACGAAATCCAGCGAGCGTTTGCTCCGCAGGACATTAACTTCGACTCGCCACGAGGTGGCATAAGCCTCGTGACGGAAAAGGGCCACGACACCTCCAGCCGTCTGATGATTCAGAAAGCCGTTCCGAGCGACTCCGGCGAATACACCTGCGGGCCGAGCAACGCGAATCACAGCAGCATCAGAGTTCATGTCGTCAAAGGTTTATTTTTCTCTCAATTTCTCAGAAATATGTCAAAATTACCTTAAGATATAAAGCTACAACAATTGAACGTAATTTGGAGGAAAGAAATCTAAACGAATTCATTTGAAATAAATTAATTGGACCAATGAATAATTCCGCTCAAGATTGTCCATTCTCGTGAAGAAAACTGACGAATTGCAAATATGAAGGAAATTTGGCGAAATGAGAATCGGAGGTATAGTTTCGAGTCCCTCATCTACTCGACATGTTTATCTGCAAATCCCTGTCGAGTTTCCAAAATTGCCCTACGGAAAATAGATTAATTTGTGAACCCGGTGGGGATGTTTACTTTTCATCTGGATTATCTCGCTGAGAGACGAGACAGCGGATAGAGAATAATCACGGTTACGGAGATGAGACGTAATAACACACAACGAGGATATTTTATACGTTTGCACAGTTATACATATCCTTCTGTCTCGTCTTAGTCAACTTAGAAGCATAATATTTCTATATTAAAAAAGATACGAATTCCAATATTTCAAAAATGAAAATGCGACAGACTCGTCTCTCGTTAATTTGAAAATCTCAACGAATGGACAAAATTGTCTAGAATTGAAATTCGTTGAATTTGTTTCAGAGGAACATCCGGCAGCGATGCATCATGGCTATGGGAGCACTCTGTGCACCAACAAACACTTGATCTATTTTGTAATTTTAATATTAGCCGATGTAATATTTCTATAAAAAAAAAATTGACAAAAGAAAACGATTAATCGAAATCAAATGCCCTCCTTTTTTAACGGAAGAGCGAAGGCGAATCTTCGAAAAGTGCCGAACTCGTGAAATCATTTGATAAAAAAAACGAATGGATGAAATCTGAAAACAAAGTGATTATAAATTTAAAAAATATTTGTGCAGGGCACACTATAACGTTAATTATTTACATCATATTACCATGACCAAAAAAATTGTCGAAATATCAGCACATACATACACATACAGACACGAAAAAAAAGTACGAAAAATTATATTACAGACACACACGACGAACTAAAAAAAGTTCACTTTGCTAACGTCCATGGATATCGAGATTTTCTGTGAAAGGAGAAATTAACGGTTAAGAAAAAGTTTAAAAATATATATATATAAAAACGACGACAACGATCGAAATCATCGGAATATTCGAAATAAAAAAATTGTAAATAAAATTTATTGTATGTACATATCAATAAACCAATTGTCTTTGATGCCGAGTCCATATATTATTTTTGCAAAGTTCCAGAAATTGGAGATGAAAAATGGGGTTTCATCAGCGAGCGATCGTCGATCGCGAATTTTTGAGATATTCGATAAAATCAACGACCTTGGGTTCTCGCGAACGAGGCAACGGTGTGGGCGGAGCGGTCCAGGCACGATCGGACTTTTTCCAAGCGCAGAGGCTCGTTTCCCCGTCTTTCACCATTTTCTCGTAACTCTCCGGCGACTGTTCGTGAACGGGCATTCGCTTGCCGAACACGAAGAGGCAGGGCCCGATGTAGGGCTGGAAATTCGTCGGTACGTTCTGATTGTACGCGAGCTTGAAGCCTCCCGTGTCGACCTCGGGGTTCAGAGGAAGATCGATCGTAACTGAAAAACAAAATTCCATCGTACGTTCGAAATTTCTATTTTGTTTAAAGAGAAATATAAAAATCTCGATAGCGAAAAATGGAGTTAAAAAAAGTAAGGGAGAATGGAAGGAGCGAACAGAAAGGAGGAAATTTAGCTCAAGGGAGTTTTCAGCATTTTTTTTCTTTTTTCCCTCGGTGCACGAAGCGAGTCTTGAACTCTTGTTTGATTAGTGGCAGAGTCGTGCCGTCAATACAAATAGTTTTCGAGTGGGGTGAAAATACACCGGGTCGTTGAGGTCGAAAGTAAAGATCGTCGAGTTCTTCTCTTTTTTTTTCAGAAGTGGCGAGAAGTTTCGTGAGAGCTCCATTTTTACACGGTTCACGAGAAATATTTGTCCAGCGCAAAAAGCAAAAGATAAGTAAAAGTGATAGTTTGACGAACCTTTGACAAGACTCTCGAGAACAGCGTCGTAAAGACGTTGAGTTATTCTCGAGCTGGGCGGACTCATTCGCGGATTCGTATTTATTTCGATGAGCCAAACAGAGAGATCATCCATGACCATGAAATCTGCACCATAAAGTTCGAAACTGCATCGACGTTTGTCCATATACTCCTGCGACGCCAGCATTGTCAGTACGATTGCTTGCGACATTTTTGGATAAATCTCGTCGTAATAAGGTTCATCCTTGTAACCGATACTTCTGAGTACGACAAAATGAACAAAATTTTTTTATTGAAACGAAAACTAGCACACGACATGGTTTTTATGATAAACATAATTTACGATTATGTCAAAAAATGTTTACGTGGAAAATTCACAAGGTATAGTATAATTTTCATAGATAGATGTATCATAAAAAGTCAAATAATGGAGTGCGAAAATGCTTTTTACATGGCCCATGGCAATAATTTGGCAAAGCATCGAGGAATAAAAAAGGGCTTTTTTTAATGGCGCTGCATGGCTCGATTAAGGTCAGTAACGAAATGAAAAAAGGGAGGACTTTTGGCGTTGGAAAATTAAAAGTGGAAATAGCTCGGAAAAATCGCTGATGGAATTTCAACTCTGAGAAAGCAAACGTATTCGCTATTTTTAATATTTATTCTACGTCTAACTTTTCGACATGTTTCACAAGAAAAATAAATTACTGTTTAATATTTACTTATGAAACCTTAAAAAAATATTGGTCGATGTCGAAAAAATTTCTTTCAAATTATTTCATCATTTTATAAAGAATTTTCTTTGCCTCGGAAACTTTACGCTTGAACGAAACGAGATTCGGGAGTAAAATTACTTCAAATATTCGTTGAGCTTGGCACAATCCCATTCTTGATCCCGAATCGATTCAACGCCCGTCAGGGCCGCCTGTACCCGATCATCCGAATTTCCCACCTCGTTATTACGCCTTCGCAATCTCCGTCTGTTCTCGTAAGAATATTTCTGTTGCACCGCAGTATTGCAGATATGAATAGCCTCGTGATACGTCGAGAACGTGTACGGCTTCGAGCTGAATCTCAATAAAACTTCCCTGTGAAACAATTCAATTACAGAATAAAAAACTCTCGATCGTTCAATCTACTTTTACACTCACGATATGAAAAAATGTTGTAGAAAAAAAAAGGTAGAAATTCTCTCAGGAATATTGAACTAGAATTATATTGATTTCTGTTATTACTCAAGCAGAAAAAAATTTTATCTCACGTGAGAAAATTTTCCATTTAAAAATGAAACGATTATATTGGAACGGATGTAATTATTTTTCGCAGCAAAAAAAAAACATTTTACCTAAACAACTTTGGATATTAGAGATATTTTCAGAGGTAAAATACGATTTAAAAAATTGAACAAATTGTAATTGCATTTAGCACGAATTCCGGAATTTCCCTCGAAATTCACAGTTTCGGCAGTATCTCTCGACGTTCCAATTAGCCCCCAGCGATCTGATGAATTCCATGCATTGAATTCAGGCATCGTTTTTTGAATCAACTCCATTTAAAATTCTTCGTTTATATTAAACTTTTTTTGATATCCGTTCAATCGAAATTTGCGATATTTTTTATAATAGTTCTCGTTTCAAAAATAAAGAGATAACAAGTTTCGTTAACGTAACTCGAAAATCCAGATCGTCAAAGGAAAAGTACTGGTTACTAGGTACCAAAGCCGTATATCGAATTTCGTGTCCTTTATCAAGAGGGGCTTTTCTGCAACGAGTTCAAATAAAACATGACGCATATTTCCAGATAAAAGTGATATTATTCTAATATTCAATAAATAAAAAGAATAGTATTAAATAATAAAATAAAACCGATATATTTTTGAACGACAAAGTAATCCTTCGGTTTGCTTTCCACTCGACGCATAATTTCCTTCCAGTTGTGAGAAATACTGATGCCAGAACCGCAACAAAGATCGCTCGGCTTCAAAATCCAGATGTTTCTCATTCCGTTCAATTCGTATTGCGAATCAATAGATTTAAATTTTTTCAGAATTTCCTTTGCATTCAAATAACATTTCTAAAAATAAACGTAATTTTTAAGTAAACAGTTGATTAAGTAAAAACTACCATTCCATGTATTTTATCATTCCATAATTTCATTTGATCATTATTTCACAACGAAAAATATTAAATTCAATATGAAAAATGTTATTAAAAATAAAATGAATTAAGAGAACGCGACATAATTTATACATGAAAATTCATTAATATCAATCCTAAGGGAATTTTGAGCCGTTTAAATTTTCATGGAGAAGTATAATGTAGTTTGAATAAGTGAAAGTCGTTCAGGCGTGATAAGGAAGGAGGAAAGTTGGAAGTAAGGGAGAAAAAGGGAGGAGGAGAACGTGACAAGTGGATGATGGTAATGAATTTAAGAGTGACCTCAAAACGGGTGGGTGCATCGGAGCTCGGAGGGTTTGATATTCCATTTCCACGGTGCAAGACCCTCGAGTAATCGTCGAGGAAGGTATTCCACTGTTCGTCGTTTATGCTCTTTTTCGAATCGATTTCAATATCTATATTTTGATCTCTCGCCTCGGCCAAAAATTCTTCGCATCGTTCCAGGGCGAATTCCAATTGACTTATTGGAATCGGCTCGATTCCAAGATCGACAAAGGCCTCTCCCTTCTCGACCCTCCCAACATACCATTTCAATAAACTCGTACACGCGTTTATGCGATAATCCGTCAGGAAAGCGTTTGCCTCCCGGCTCACGTTGTAACATCGAGGGTATTGTACACTCGCCACATTCACCTCGCACACCCAATGAGATTCTCGGAGTACGTGCGCCATTCCCAACTAATATTCATCAAAAATACATATCTTTTGTATTATTAATTTTTTACACTTTTTTAAACACAATTTGTAAAACTCTGACTCTGCCTTTTGCCAAAAATTTGATATTTGTTTTTGTGTTTTAGCTTGATCGTTAACTGTCAACCTAAGCATATATTTAATTAACTATCTATTAATTTTCCATTTAATTCTGAAAATTTTAAAAACTATCGAACCTTTGACGTGTACACGTAAGCTCTCTGCAGTCTGTTCAACAATACGCTGCTCCTGAGTGATGAATCCCATTCTATAAAATCATTCCGAGAGTCCCAGATGAAATCTGGCTGCCTGTGACGCAGTAGAGCAAAAATTACAGCTCTCTCGTTAATTGTTCCGTCCGAGTTCTTTATACAAGCCATAGACTTCGATTCGAGACTCGCAACGCTTCCTGAAAATACTTCAAAAAATAGAAATAAATTTTATAATCGAAATAACGATATGTTTTTACCATATGGGAGCATTCGCGTCTTTACTGATTCGTATTTCTGTATCCAGCCACGTTCTTCCAACGCCCACGCCAGTTTAGGGAGGTCTCCGCGGATCAAAAATATTTTGTGTCTCTGAGAAATAATCATTTTAAAATAAACGACAACACGGAAAGACGAAAGTGTTTGATAAAAAACCTTGACTGCTTTTTCCACTCGAGCCTTTATTTCCTGATACAATATTTTTCTCATCGCTGATATTTTGCAACAACCGTCATCGTGCTTCTCCAAGGGACAACAGGGACAGTCCTCAGTCAAAGATTTTTCCACGGGTCCGCATTCGAGAATTTCGACTTTGCTGACCATCGACGATTCTTGACTCTCCTCACCGGGCCACTGTACTGGCAATTTGTATTCAGACTGGTTGTAAGGGTTCGGAGGACTCTCCGGTCTTTTTGTATTTTTTTCCTGCTGATTTCTTTCTGTTTCCTTTTCTGGATCCTTTTCGGACTTTGATTTGCCAGGAACGGAAATATTTGTCTTCTCAGGTTCGTCCAAACTTTCCCTGGTAGAAATAAATAAAAAGCAATCTCTATCATTTTTTTTTTCGTGAACAATTTTTTAAACATTTCGAGAATATAACTTACACCTCGATCCGTCGCAAAACCTTTCTCGTGGACTGCTTCCTTTGATGGCCATTGAACTTTGCACTGGAATGGCTAACACTTTGTGAGAAATTCCTAGCCGAGCGTTCGGACTTTCCTTCGCTTTTCTTCATTTGGCGATCGTTAGAATTTTACGAAGTACGAAGTTTCATGAGGTCGGTCTTTTTTAACAAGTTTTTAAGAATCAACAAGAATTTTTCAAAACTAATTACTAAAACTTATATCACAAAAGAAACTCTTTAATTTTGTCTCGTATAACCAAAAAAAAATAGTTTGCTGATTTGGTGAAATGAAATTGTTCACTTGTCAAAATTTACGATAGATGCGAGAAAATTCATTCTGGGCGTATTTCAGATCATTAAAAATTGAAATTTTACAAATAAAGTTTCAATCGCAATGGTGTAATTTGAAGATAAATCTCGAGCAACGTATGAAAATGACGACTGGATCAAGAATGTTTTGAATTAGCATAAATACGTGTTATTATCTTGCAAAGACAAAACTTTACGACGAAATAATACTCCATAATGGAATTATCAGCTTATATCGTTGTTTCTCATTTCTCGTACGAGATGGTATCGGAGAAATCTGGGAGAAATGAGGACGAGCAGAAACCGAAAAGCTTATCCCCACGGTACAACGATCGCGATTTCTCGTTCTCCCTTTCCACTCGCCTCGTCTCGGATTCGGCGAGTCTATCGACTAACACAATCACCCCCAACTAAAAGTACATTAATTGTACTCGCCGAGCGAATACGTTGCTTATCCACTATAACCGTTTAACTAGAAACTGCACAAAGGCAATTTGCAAGTCAGTTACCGGCGATACGAACGAAAACGCTCTTCATATATACAATTTCCATCCTCAATTTTCCGAAAAACGTCTATTTTCGTCTTTCATCTCACACAAATTGCACGAAAATCCACTTCACCCTGAATTTTTAGTCTCCATTATATTTATATTCTTTCTTCTTTTTTTTACAGAAACGTGAAATTTATTTAAGGCTCGAAAAAAATTCACTGTAAGCCTCTGATGCACTTTTATTTTATATATTCGGCATACGTGATTTTATTTTTTTATTTTTCCGGAGGATTCTTGCCGAGGAAGGAATAGAAGTGGATGAAGAAGAAGAAAGGGAGGGAGGGGTAGCGAGAAAGCGCCGGGATTTGCGTTGTCGAAAGTTCGTACATTAAGGTAAAGTTTGCATTGGAGTCACGTCGTCGGAAAGGGACGGCGTCACCGGTAAAGTCGCTGTGGCGCAAAAGCACAAACCCCGATGAGTTCATTGTCAGTGTGTGAATGCAAACGATCCCTTTTTTTCTCACTCCCATGGACGTGCCCGGTCCGAGCGTGAAAGGAAGTTTGGATCATTTAACTAGAAGTACGAAGAAGTATAAATGGCATAAATTTCCTTGAAAATGGAAAGTCGCCCCCTGAGAAAGCTGGCCTAAATTTCGGACGTATGATTCAATTCTTCCCCAACTTCCAAATATAATAAAAATAAATCTATAACGTCTTTGTTCTATTTTTTTTTCAACATTATATAATTATTTTCCATTCATTGCACGATTTCGACGTTGTTTTCGAACAAGAGCACGTCGAGCGTGAAACAATTAATCTCGATTCTACACATATACGGAATATTTTATACTCGTTTACACATCGCCGCGTGCAAAACAATCTCATCAGGCTGGCCAAAAAGCTCATCTATTAAAACCAATTCATTAATGCTCCCGATAATGCGTTATCGATTTTAACACTTTAAAACGAATTTCTATGGTGTTTCAAAAATACAAATTGTGATTCACGACCCAGCTATTTTTTTCACTCTAATAGTTTGTAATCCCAAGGATATTATTAATATCATGAGACGGGATTTGTTCCCGGGATGCTAGGTTAAATAATCTATCAGGTGGAGAATGCGGTGGAGGCGAATTTCTCAGTGTCCGTATGATGAAACTGGGAGCCGAGGGAAACACACACGTTGACGCGAAACGCTCCGAGAAGATAAAACGGTGCATTTGCATGGCTCACTCGGACAAACGATAGTGCTTTGAATACCGGCAGTCAATTTCAGGAGAGCCTGTACACCGGACTCGAGACGGGAAATAAAGAAGCCGAGGGGGAGAGAGAAGCAGGAGGAGGAGGAGGAGAAAAGCTCATAAAATGAAGAGAGAAAAGTCGTGATATGTGCGCGTATATATCGAGAGAATAAAAGAAAAAAGAAACGAAAACAGTGAGACCGTAGAGCGAGCGGAGAAACGTATGGTACACGTGTAACCGGTACGAGGCAGGAATGGTGATGAGAGAGAAAGGGAGTAAAGGGTGAAACTGCGAAAGATAACGCGCAGAACGAAAAGCTCAGCGCACTGCCAGTAATGGTCGACTGCAGTCAGACACCTGAGCACTACTTTACAACTCATTTTTATTTTTTATAAAAATCTTTTTTTTTACGCTCGTCACATTTTACTTCTGAAATGGTGTTTTCATGATCGAAAATGATGATTATTCTTGAAAATTTTTAATATAATTAAAGAACAGCTCCAAAACGTTGCCTTGTGAAAAATTCACGTCGATTAGCAAGCTCATTGATGACCAATTAAAATTGCATGTATTAATCTTATGGGAATCTAATAAAATCTGAAATTTTAGCAAATAACTCTAAAAAATATCGGTATAATGTTTGTAAATGTTTAGGAAGCTCGTTCTCATAAAATGCTTTGCATCGATCATTATTTGTATTTCATGAAATTTGGTGTTATATCAAATTTGTCCACAATATCCAAAAGTTAATCCTTTTTAATATCCATTTATATAATTGAAAATATTTTATACAGAAATGCGCATTGAAAGATAAGTCTTATATAGACATCAACATAGTTACATACTCTTTTATGCACGGGCGAATCGTAGTAAAATTGAATAAAATGAAAAGAGCTACGAAACTTTCGAACGATGAGATGGTACGGACTTAACTTCCTTAATTAAAAATTATTATATAATTGACCATTGTTTTTATTCAAAGTACGATTTTTCTCATCTGGAAAAAGTTTTTTTTTATTGGAGAATCATATAGGTTCATTCTCTAGCTTCGATATGATAAAATCGAAGTTGTATTTTTTTCGTGGTAAAAAAATAAAGCGGAAGGAGAGCTGCGGGCGATCTCTGCCGGTAAGGGAGTAGCTTGCAGCTCACGACTGCAGTATTTGCCGCATAATAACCTCGAGGCAAAAAAGAAGAGAGCAAAGGGAGAAAGGAGAAGAAGAAAGAGGAAGAAAAAGGGTTGTATGACGTCTAAGGGCACTTAAGCCGATCTATCGACTACGAGAAAAGCAGCTTGTGCCTCGAGGCGATCGACGAGGCAAGAACAAGCGAGAAAAAGGGAAAAAATCTACAGTGAACGGAGAAAGAGAGACAGAGACATCGATAACCCATTCTTTTTCGGCACTTTGACCCATTTCCTCCTGATCTATCGGTTACCGTGCCTATATAGTGCGGAAAGAGGGACGAAGAAAAAAAGAGATCGAAAATGAAAATTATTCTACGGCCTGTAATAAACTCTGCACGTTTTTTAATCTAATTTTTTTATTCTAACTTTGATGAGGAGCGAAGGGCTAATATCACGACGAGGAGTCCTTTCGGACTTTTGATATCCATATATATCCTTCGCGTTACGTTATTTTCATTTTTTTTTTTCGAGCAATGAAGCACGTAAAATTCATGCGAAAAAAAAAACGAATGACAGATGTATTTACGGATGATAGATCCGAATTGAAAAAAATACGTTATGCCCCAGTCATTCGTTACGCTTTCCTCTCCCCGTCGTAAAATTTCGAAGATAACTTTCAACGGAATCATGTCGGTGTAAAATACAGCATTGTCGATACGCGAGTTGCTCAACGCCGTTTGTCTCTCTGGCCATAAATTATTTTCCCCGATCTCCTCAGTGGATTTTTATTCTCGCGACGCTTCGAGTTTTCATCCCGCGGATCGCGTATTCTGTCTCGTTCCTAATCCGGCAAAGGTTCAGGAAAAGAGGAAAAAAATAAGAAGAGGGTAAAATAAAATCAAAAAAATATATATACATACAAATATAAGGAGGAAAACTTGGCAGGAAGACAAAGTGTCGCAACATTCTTTCTCCTCCACAAAGAAAAACGTGAGCGAAGATAGGGTGAAAGAGTCTTTCCCTCCGGAGCTTGAGAGGAAGATCAGTGACTCCGACATGCAAATTCGCAACTCTCGTATCTATCTCTCTGCTTCAATCTGGAAATTTTCCCGCATTTTTTGCGATAAATAACCCACAAACCTTTCATGACAATTACCGTCTTCCCGGGTCACGAAAAATGCACGAAATAAAATCCAAAAATTCTTCAAATTCACGTTTACGAGCACGAAACCAAAAGTAAGCGAATCGTTGAGATATTTGCGTTGAAGAAAATACCGTGGATGATGCAATCCGGATTAAAACGGAGAGAGGGAGGACAAACCGAGAGAGGGACATGTATACACGCGGCTCGAGATTTAATGAAATAGGATGAGAAAAGAGAGAGAGAGAGAGAAATGCGAACGGAAAAGACGTTTGTCGTGAAATTTTATTCTCGCAGTTCGGAAAACTTGTTTCTGTACGTGCCGTGATTCCCGCTGGCAATTCACCTTGTACGGCGTGGATCTTCCAACGGCGAAAAAGTTTGCCTGTTCGAAGTCTCGAGCGAATTCACCTTGACGATTCCGATGCCTTGTAACGCGCTTGTACCCGGCCAGGATCAAGATTCGCTTCGTAAAACTCGGAAATATCATTATCATGAAAAAAGGACGAAAGCTCTTCGATATCCGCGCTCCAAAATTTGATCCGCTAAATTCTTTCTTAGCTGGCATCTCTGGGAACATTTGACAAATTTACCGTCCAGAGAGATGAAAAATTTTCCACGAAGAATTTTAAAGGCCAAAGTTTTTACCGGGAGGATAATAATGATGGAAATTAAATGGGATTGGGAGAATTAGAAGGGAAGCCAGTCGAAAATTCAATATTCATTTCGCTCACCTGTCACCAGAGACCTTGCGAACGCCGTCGCGGAAGAAAAAAAAATCGCGCTCGGGAATTAGTGAACGTGTACTGAATTTTTACGAAAATTTCACCATCTGATGAAAATTCGAATCGCTCGTTGCAACGGCGCTTGTAATCAGAATCTCTCGATATCCGCAGCAAATCGACAAATTTCCCTCGACCATTGCACAACAGAGAGAGAGAGTCTAACCGCAATTACGGGCTTGTCTGAACGCTCGAACTGTAGAATATTTCACGAACAAAGTTAGAGGTTCCTTCGTGCCGTAACTCTCGCTCTCGCGCGTGTGTATCGAGTCTGTGCACTCTGGCGCAAGAAAATCACATGCTGCGCAAGATGACGCAGACATTATTCACGAAGGGTTTCCGAGATGTTTCTGGAAAGCACGCGAACTTTCTCTCTCTTGTATTTCTCTCCATCTTTCTCTCGCACTCTGATCAATGCGCTCGCACTGAAGAAACAACACGCTGCAACTACCGAGACCGAGCTCAGGCTCTGACGCGTCTGACTATAACGTTCCGCGACTACTTTCACTGTAAAAAGCGCACGAATTTCATTATTCCGATACGCGCTGATTAAAGCGCGAATTTCATTGAATCCGTCCTTTTTGTCGTTATTATTCTTCGGATTTTATTACCTTATAAATTTTCCGTCTTCCACTTACTCCCATTTTCCGTCCCTCTCATTTTCTCTTATATGAAATTCTAGGTATCACAAAACACAAATTCCGTTGCTAACTCGGCAGCGATCTCAATATTGCCAATAAAAACTTGCACGTAGCACGTCGAAAAGTTTCCAGGGAGGGATTTCCAGCGGACGTTTCGTGCGCGAAAACAACGGACGTCAAAGTTTATCAAACAGTTTACTCGCGGTGGATGAAATTCCGCAGTTATTTTGCAAGAAATTCCCCATGAGGGTCGTTAATAGTATATATATATGTATACCTTTTTATATGTCTTTTTATTGACACCGAGAGATATATGAAGAGAAAAAAAGAGGAATTATCGAGATATTCGTCATTGATCCTTACGGTGAATACGCGCGCGTATTCAAACTCGATAATGATATTTAATTGGCATTCTTGACCCGACCTCGAGAGTTCCGCAAAATCGATCAGCTCGTAAAGGTATCCCCGATAATTATACAAACTTTCGGTCCCGGAAAGGGACGACCGACTTGCGAGGTAACACAAAGTCGAGTCGCTGCATGATGTCGGAACTCCTCTTCAAAACTTATTTTACGCCAAGTCTCTCTTCTCGCTCTCCCCGCCTCGTTACTTTGGATTACTCGCCACGGGAATAATTATACAATCTCGAAACAAACACCGCATATTAAATATCTATAATAAAATCCAGAATATTTTTAAAGCAATTATTATATAATTCAATTCAATGTAGTTCTGCTATCGTTAAATGAGAGTTTTTTAAAACTTCAAATAACATCCAACACTTTAGTAAGTCAATTGCTACCATCAATTGATATATACTTCTGTGAACGAAAATACGATTTCGCTGCTTATTTTAATATAAATATTTAAAAAAAGAACTCACTTAATTATTCACTTTATTTATTTATTTAAAAAGTTTGTCTCTACAGTATGAATAAATAATCGTTTATAGAGAACTACCTTAATAATTTCATAAAGTATAGTTTATTCCCAAAGACTTAAGAATGTATACAAGTATAATATCTCTAAGCAAAATTTATTCTTAAATATTTGCCAGAGTCCGTATAATATTTCGAATAGTTTCGAAGACTGATGAGAGGCTATGTTTGCAGGTCATCCACAAGGTAACACGAAGTACACCCTCCTTACCTCCATCTTCGTCTCATAAGTGTATATGCGAAGAGTATACGTGTATAATGACGTCCCTTTGTCTCTCGGTTGGTTCTCCGCGAAATTGGCTGGGAACAAAGAGGATGACAGGAAGACCGTGGGGAAGACAGTTCCGAGATCGTTCTCGTAACGCCAAGTCACATGATATTGCGTCCTATCCAACACTGTCTCTTCCTTTCGTCCAATTTATTCGTACACGAGTCATACACCGCACTTTACAATTATTTGAATGTATTTATTATTCATTGCTGATTTTATTGTTAAGCCAAACATGCGAGAGGTGTTAATGATGCGACTTGGAACCTGAGTTTACAAACTATTTGAATGATGAATAATAAAGAAATAAAAGTAATTGGATCAATGTTCGAAAGTTTTGTAAATTCATGACACGACAGTCGTACACTCTTGGGAAGCGACACATGGAAAAGATCACTCCGTGGATTGTATCGACGTGATGACTCTGCGGAAGTAACACGTTTCCAGTCCAATAAGGGGAGGTTCATCCATTCCCAGCTGGATTACCCGACGGGATCGTATATTTCTGTTCACTCCTATCTGACTCACCGGGTGCATCCGGTAAATAATATGTATTATATAAGCGATCTCATACCGAAATTGGCCTGGAAAATAGAAAATTCGCTAATTTTAATAAATTGAAAAAGAAAAAAATTGCGAAACCCGACACGCGATGAAGACTTCAATCTTTTTTTACAATTTGTGGAAAATTCATCTTGGTGAGAAAAGAAGTGGGAAAAGAATTGACCGAAGGCATTTCCGCGATTCTCCAGTTTAATGTCCTCCGCGACAACGAAGTGGTAAATTTTTTTTTGCTATAAATATACGAGATGTCTAGCATAAGAGAGCCGCAAAAAGGAGAAACGGTGGAGTTAGGAAAGTCGGAGAAACCCGAGAGAAGAGTGCGAGAAGAAAGGGAGCGAGGAAGGAAAAGAGCGCGGAGGATTGTATGACTATGTTGAACTTTTTCGTGTGCTGACTCGGCAAACTATCCGGGTAAATCCTCAATTTCGTTTTCGACTCGGGCTCTCTTTCGCTCTCCGCGCTGCGCCTCCCGTTTTCTCCTCTCGCTATCTGCGTTGCTCATCGAATTCGTTACTTATTATCGCAACTACCCGCGAAGCTCGAACATGCAAAGAGGATTTTAAAAAATGTTCACCCCTGCGAACTTTTTTATCCTATGAAAAAAAAAACAACGAAATTCGAATTTCAAAGGAGTTCATATTGAGGAATAAAAAATTAATTTATTCGCCAAGGGCCCTTTCGGTGTAATTCTGGGAATTTGTTTTGAATGCTTCGTAAACAAGTTCCGAGTAGGAAAAAGGACGAAGGGAAGAAGGGCGTATAGCGATTGAGAAGTTATCTCTTCTTAATGATGATTGAATTCGGGAGAACGGACTCTTAATTAAGAAAAGCTGTATAGCTGGCCGCGAAGTGCGGTTTCAAAGTTCTTGCCACGGGCTCGGGTATAATCGCAAAATCGGTAAACCCCTGGGGGCCGCGTTCCCGCGGTTTCACCGACTCACCAAGACGGTAAAGCCTTCGCTTCTCCCCGCGATGATGAACGAGCTCGCTGCGCGATCTGCGCCGTAACTCCAGCGATTATCGAGTAAATATTCGAGAATTGTAGTCAAGTACTTGCACCAACTTCTTGTTAAATCCACCCCTGAAAATGTACCACCTGTGAAAATAAAAATAAATGAATTATTGACACATGTGTACTATTTTTTATGATACACATGTGTACATGGATTTCACAAAAATTTATGACCAGTTTTATTCGTTTTATTTTTACTCACCGTGCGAATTTCCAACGTTTTCGTATAACGTTTGCGTCTAAAATATGCAAAAATTCTAAAAGCCTTCCGGCCAAGGCTGAAGACCGTGAACCGAATGAAAATTTCTAATTCAAAGACCAAGAGATAAACTGACGGGGAAAAAGCAAACATTTATCCGCCAAGCTGAATTATTGAAGAGTCAACAATTTATTCTTTTCATTTAATATGTACACACACAGGTTTCCTCTTAGCTCGCATCGTCAGCTTCTTTATTACTCTCATATTTCTCTAGCTTTGATAAAATCAAACATCAATGGCTCACAGGCTCCCGGAAGAGATTTAATCTCTCATTAAACTTTCTTCTTCGTGCACGGATAAATTCGACATGGAAGTCAGAATGTATTTGGCCCATTTTGCAACTGGTTAAAATTTCCTAGTAATTTTTCTTTCGTTATTTGTAATTTTTTGATTATTATATTACTATGACTTTTTTAATTCGTCGAGTCGTCTCGCTATCTCGGGTTTTTTTCTCCTCGCGTTACAGATAGTCGGGGTAATCCTCGTGACCGCATCACCTGTCTCGGTTTACGCTAATGCATTTGCATAATCTCCGGCGAGCTTTCGTAAGTACGCCAGCATCGTTGTACGTATACTTATACGGGCACACGTATATCACATTAGAATGTACATGGATTCACGCCGCTTTTGCCATACTTGAGTAAATACATGCAGATAGTTTTGAGGCTTGAATTTTGGCTCGAGCTGTGAGTCACATTGAATAATGGAGCGCTTGAAACCCGAATGAATTTCAAAGCTGCATAAAATATATATAATAAGCATTTGTCTGTTGAATATGTTGATATTCGACGCAATCGAGAAAAAAAATGTCAGTTTTTCAAATTTCAATTTTCAAATTTATCATCATATCTCTTCGGATCTGAATATCGACGAACGTAGAATTAGTTTGGAGAGCTAATGGGCTTATTTCTGATAGGCGAAACGTGCAAAATTCCGTAGTCAAAATTTCGAGACGCGTAGATATATATGCCCGAGAGTATGATCTCGACTGCGCAATGAATCTAACGATATACGTAATTTGACCCCATGCGGGTACCCGGTCTCTGTCTCCATAATTTTCGGCGATAATGCAAATTACTGCTACGTTTCCATCATCTCATAACGTTACGTCGGTCGTTAAGCCCGATACATGCCCGCCCCGTGTACGCGCCTTTGCAGAAATAACTTTATCTTTTCCTCGTCTATCAAAAATCAACGTACCGTCGAGATAATCACCATTCCATTATAATTATTTGGTAAAGTTCCGAAATGATATTTTTTTTTTCAAATTTCCACTCACCGACGCGCTTCATCGCGTAAAAACTATTATTACATCAACTTCTAAATCATTGTTTTTCCCCATTATTCATCTTCACACTCAATTTGACAGTTCTCGGCGAGATTAACATTCTCCCTTCTCATTTTTCCTGGATTATCGAAGAGAGAAACTTTCTTTTTCCCTCGAGCGGAGAAACGTGGGAACGATTTCGGCGTGAAAGATTATAAGCTAATCTCGAAGGACTGAGCGTCCTCCTCGAGTGTGTAATTGAGGTGCGGAGTGGCCAGCAGACAGGAGGGGCAAAAGCGGTTGAGATCTTTACAACTGCGGCGAGAGAGAGAGAGAGAGAGACAAACTATACTCAGAGACAGGATTATCACGGACATCGTTCTCCTGTCAAGAGTCTCTCAGCACCCTCTCTCATCGCACACATATTCCACGTTCGCGCATACACGCCAATTCGCTAATCCATACAAACGCGTACGCGTCACATTCATACATATTACTGTCTCTCCTGTGAACGCAAATTAAAATCGTGCATGTGCGTGCAAAGATATATAATTGCCCGCAGATAGACATTTATCTCTATAAATATTATGTAGTGTTTGTATAATAAAATGTTGTAGCAAAATTGTGTCTGTGCTTCGAAAGTTTTTGGCGACTAGCAATTGTTTCGTACTCTAGGAATGATATCCTGACCACGAAAGGATATCAATTTTTTTCTGAAAAATGATTCAATAACGAATTAAATAAAATTTATATCATAGTAAAATCTGTATAATGATTTCGTCTGTTCGACGTGAAGAAATGAAAGTGATTGAAAGAACCAAATTACAATCAACCGAATATGTTTGATTATTTCAATAAAAATTTTTTCCGATTGATAGGAAAATTGATAAAAATATTTTCAAAGGACGTTTTCCGTCATTCAGCAATCAAGTCCTGTTAATCGTTGTGGGAGAAAGAATAATGGCTGTGTTCCCGATGGTCATCAACACGAGGATATTCTCGGACGTCGTCCAGAGTTTAATAAAGGCAATGATGAAACGGAGAGGTTGGGAAAAATGGAATGGAGCAAATGTGTCGCTTTTCGAGTTCAAAATCAAGTAATAAAGCGAATGTATGAGAAAGGAATTCTCCTTTTTTTATCGAAAATTAAATATTCAGAATTTCCTTATTCATATTCTGAAGAGAAATGATGCGAGCGAGTATTTTTATATCGACAGCTCCGGAAGTGTCAGACAGGACCGTCCGGAATCCAATATGTGAGTTTCTAGAGCGGCGGAGGGGAAAAAAGATGAAAAGAATTTGAAGGAGCGTATAGAAAAATGGAACTGAAAGCTTCGATATTATTTTATTCTTTATAATGAATAACCTTATAAAATTGCAGTAAAAAAATCTCGGATAATTGAAGTCTCGACGTCAAAGAAATTCTTGTTGATTTGAGTTGATAAAAGCGAGATGAAGTAAGAGGAATGAAAGTTATATTAGATAGCCGTTCTTTATTGCGAGCGAGTCCTTATTGCGCATCTTTTAGAAATCCGCAATTATCTGATTCGCCATTGAAACGAATCAATGAGTGGAAATCGCTGGAGAATGGAAAGAAATTCATCGTCCCTGATTACGAAGCCGGTTAAATGGAAACAAGACGCTGAGCGCTTTGAATTCGCTTCGTTCAATATCGACAGGAAACAAACGTTCTCGTCACCTACGAATTCAATTTCGAATTTTCTTCGCAAAGGGACGTTAAATCAAAAGACTGCACATATTCGATATGAAATACTCTTGAATCCTATTTGAATGTAATAAAATATAATAAATATTACAATGACAAGAAAGCATATTGTGAAAAATGTTATTATTATCATCTATATGTGACATACGTATGTGATGATAAAAACAGATAAATAAATTATTTTACGACATGCTTCTAAGTTAACAGGACAAGAGTGCAGTGCAAAATAAAAGGATTGTAGCATTTGGCGAATTGCTCGAAAATCCCACGAGTACGGGTACAAGAGTACGACTTTTCCATGACGTGTACGTAGAAGAGTATAAGAATGTTGCGTTGTACAGCGATGGAAAAAAAAATGTACAGAGATACAAAAAGGAATATACAGTGATACGAAACAGGGGAAAAGATCCTCGCGCGGCGAAAAGGAGCGAAAAAAACGTCACCGTCGCGCTGACGTGTCCTCTCAGGGCTCTCGTTCCCCGGGAAGGTTCCACGTATATTTCTCGTTCGGACTACAGGCCATCTCCCCATCCCCGAGCGCCAACTTTCATCCTTTTTCCCATCTCTCTCCACTTTTACCTTGGACTTTTACGGACGTGTTATATCTCTGTCTCATTCGGTTATCAGGTTGACCCAACTTGGATAAACCGGAAATGAGCGAAAACGAAATGCGTTGCCGGGGACGACGACAAATGAGCTCGGAGAGCTTCGATTCCAAATGTGCTCAAAAAGAGAAGAAAAATACTCCTTTTGCGAGAGGTAAAAAAAATACGAATAAAAATCTTTTTAGCCGAGCTGAATCGTCGAATATTGTTGAGAAAATATATTTATTGCGAAGCCTTGCAAAGTCCTTTGAAAAAAAATCTTTTAAAAATCCATAAAATTTTATTGAATGATAAAGAATATAAAATCATTAAAAAATTGTATCACTATACTTGATTTTTTTTCTCATTAAATTGGAAAAAAATAGGGAATGACGCGTCGATCATTTTTCGCGAGAAAGCAAAGCAGGTGTATCGAGTCTGCAGAAAGGGCTTGCGAGGAACCGGGCTCCGAGTTGGTGGTTAACTCCACATCCGAATCCACGCTCAGATGGATTCGTAAGTCTTGAACGCTGAGGCAAAGTACAGCCTTGGGGAATGTGATTTTCGTATACACCCTCGAGAATAAAAGAAGTGGATCATCGAGCGCTCGGGAGAGCTCGGCGATGGAAAACGTTCCACTCTTTCGTTTCCTGCTTCGACTTTTTTCCCTTTCTCTCCCTCGCTGATTTTTTTTCCGGAAGATCTCGCACCGAGCTTCCATTTCCTATCTCTGGATGACGCCCTTTCTTCTGCTTCTTTTCCCACTTTTTCGTTCGGAGAAATAAAGAGCGAGAGCGAGAGGAATGAAAAAATAGACGCTTCGTTACAGCGATACCCTAAATGTGGCTGACCCATTGCTAAATCCATCGATTCTAAGCTCTGCGGAAGTTTCGTGCAAAAAGGATATCCCCCTGGCATTAGTCAGGATAAGCGAGGAGTTCGGTCTCGTGGGTACGAGAGCACGCGAGGTTCCTCATCGGGCTAACAATAACCTAGACCCGATGAGAAGATCGTGCAGGGGACTGCGCAGCTGTTTCCAAATGGATTTTTATCCCAAGAGATAAAATAAACTCGAAGCAAGAATAAAAGGGGTCAATTTCGCAAAAGTGACACACACGTTGAAAATTGAAAAATAAACTAGCACAAAAGCAAGAAGTTTAAAATGTTACTTTTCCCTAAAATTTGCCAAGAGCGATTTAAAATTTTCTAAAGAGTGTGGGGATCAAACTTCGGTTTCAACGTTCAACTTTCAGGCATCGGCATGAAAATACTCAACGACCGAGAGAAAAATAAAACCTCTCTCTATATTCTGCCTTTCTCCGCAGTGCGGACTCGAATCCTTCGGTTGCTTCGCTCGAGCGTTAAAGAAGTTGAGAATGCTGCAACGATGAATAAGAAGAATCACAGTGCAAAAAAAAGAAGTAAAAGCTCAACCGAAAAAAAAATTGACATCTCGTCAGAATTTCTCCCGCATGCGGAATTTGATCGAACGCTAAAAACCGCGTGCGAAAAATCTCTCACGTCAGATATATTTGGCATAAATCTTATTCGGTTTTAAGTAAGGCACAAGGATAAAACTTCTCGTGGATGAAAAAAAGTTTTTTAAAATACGTTGACAGGCTCAGTCGATCAAAATTCTACCGAAACCGCATCAATTTTTTTCAATTATAGAATTCAGTGGATCGACGACTCCAGTGAAAAAAATTTATTAGCAAACGTAAAGAATTTTAGCACATGTATGTGTATTTGAATAAAAAAGAAAAAAATTCCATATTCGGATACCGGATTTTCGATCAGAAAGCTTTTGTAAAGATCAAACGTCGAGTTTTACCCACCGAACTGAAAATAATCATGAAAACTTCAAAAAAAAAGTTTTTTTTTTTCATTTTTTGAAACCGACTCCTTTGCAACTTTTCGAGATTCCAAATATTCAACTTTTATCCTTTTTTTTGCTTAATCACTGCGTTTTTTTAATATTCTCATGAAGTTGATATATATCTCTCAATTAATTTCAAAGTTACAGTACTGTGATTTTTTTTGAAAATCAATACACAAAAGATCCTTTCACGTGACGTTATTATTTCGCGACAATTTCCGTAACGAGACGAGAAGATGAAAGGAGAACACCGTGCGTTTGGGAGACACAGTGAAATCTGGTTATTAGAAACAGAGGAAATTCAGACTGGGTTGTTTTGCACTGGAAGAAAAGCTTCGTTAACGCGAGATCGTGCCCGAGAAAAAGCCGGCGGGGATGCCTCGCTGACTGGAGCTTAACGGAGCCGGAAGAGAAGACGAGAGGAGAAAAGAATAAAAAAAATGTTAACGAAGGTGGAATAAGCAAAAGACACACGCGACAGATATTTTTCATGAAAAATTGAAAAGAAAAACAACAGGCGAAGTGCAAGAATATGGCATATATGAGGAAACTACCAGTAAAAAATTTGTAAAAGAGTACAAATTTGTAAGAGAGTACAAATTTTTTATTACATAAAAAAAATGAAATGAGCATCGTCTTCTCTTCGTCAAGAGTTATTCATCGTCAACGCGAATAATGCCTCTTACATTCTAAAACGTGAAAAGTTCGTCTCCTCGCTGCTTCTCTCTTTCTATCGTAATTAAAAAGTTGAAACGTAGACGGAAATTGTTGACAGTGAGAGGCTCGGCTGCACATTTTAAAAAGTTGTCCAGAATCTCGAGCGAGGTAACAACCGCATTTCATTTGATACTTTATCGCGTTGCATTTCACATGATACTCTGTGATTTTACACATTTTCTCTATTCCCTTTTCTCCTTTAACGGAGTGGAAATAATTGTGAACTGACAAAAAAAGAAGAAAAGGCTCTCGTCCGAGTTAATTAACTTCGAATAATTTTCCAGTTATTAAAAAAGTACTCACCAGTAAAATATTTTACTCGAAAATTACAAACGAAACTTTAATTCTTCTTATTCAGAGTAAAATTTATCTTGGTATACATTTTTAGTTCTTCGAGAGTCGCCGGTTTATTCCGAATAATTTTAATGTTATTATAAAGAATATGCGCGAGAATTTTGTCCGGTGGAAAATGGAAGAGCGCAATTTTTTGTTGTAATTTATAATTAAAACATTTTTTTTTCCTTTTCTCGGCGACTTCTCGCCTTCGTTACGATTAAAAAAGGCGCCCGGTGGGTAACGAGACAAGTAAATTGTTGGGGGAGCTTTGTAGCATTCCGGAGAGTCTCCCGGGTGTACCAATCTCTGATTTTCGTGACCCTCAGCAGATGCTGTAGCTGACGGTCTTCCTGAGCGAGCGGGAGTCCCGTTTCGAGCCCAGCGAATTTCTAACGAGCTGCACCATTCGTGCACATAACGGACTGGATTCTATACATAAGCGTGCACATTTGAATATATATGAGGGTGCGATTGTCTAGGAGGAAGCAGAAGCAGAAATGGACACCACCGCAGCCAGCAGATACGAGCTCGCTACGAACAGAAGACAAAAAAAGAACAAATCAAGAATAAAGTGAGAAAAAGGGTGGACAAAGAATTTTTCGCATGAATTTTTTCGTGCGCAGTATTTTTTAACGTGAATTCTGTTATAAAAGAATTGAAGAGAATAACCGATAATGTAGAAATATGATTTATATTTTTTCGAGGAGGAGGGACAAAATTGAAAAATAATAGGCAAAAAATGTGAGAAGAATGAGCACAATGATTCATTCTCGAGAAAGAAATAAGCCAGAGATCAGAGAGTCGGAAATAAATCTCCGACTGTGTTCCTCCGTCTTCTTTGACGCTTCTTTATTTCGAATCGATATTTACGCTCGAGAGTCGGAGCGAAAAGATTCGGGCGCGCGGACAGCAAGAGAATAATGGCGAGCGAGAGGAGAGAGAGGATGCGGGCTCTCGTTATCTCTCGTCGCATGCTTTATTGGAATTCAGCGCAATGGTAGGATGAGACTCTCGGAGAATGAAATTTTCTGTTGCGAGTCCTCGAAGCGTTCTGGCCAATTATTTTCTTAATAAACATTTCTCAATTCTGTCACGGAACACAGTTGACTCGCGAGCTTTCAGAAATTTTCCGAACATCGAAACACTTTGACAAATTTTCTCTTGTCGCATGAAGTTCATTACCTTTTCAAAAAACAAAGTACTCTCGTTGCTCTTCATTTTATTTATGCAATATCGTGTGTAATAATCGACGCTATAATAATGATAATTATTATATTAATTATTATTAATTGAAAAGTTTTTCTTTTTTTCGCGTAAAAATGATTTTTACGCGCGTATGTGCGCAACTAACGGAAGTTACGTAAAATACAGTGTCCCATAAAGCCTTCCGGTTTTCGCGAGGCTTTTAATACTTTAACGGGGCGTTTAAAGCCGTAGACCGTTGGGTCGTTAATAAGTCGTCGCAGTTGGTTCACACTCTCGTGATGCCAGGAGGGAGAGAGAGAGAGGAGCTCCGAGAAGGCACAAACGCTCTAAATTAATTCCTACATAACTCAAGCTCGATTATCGCGTTAGCCGACGACTATTATAGTAAAAGCCCGTATGGGCGTTTACACCGAACGAATATTCGATTTTACTTTGAAATAAAGAACTCTTTGGAAAAAAAGTTCAAAATGTTCGCTTTTCGACTTTCGCTCGTCGCGAATTTTGGGCAGAAAAATTTTTCAACCATATATTTCCTACGCTTTTCTCCCTTCGCACTTTCATTTTTCATGACAAATTGAAACAAAAGCGAAAAATAAAAGTCAATTTTCTATAGTGTTTTTCTGGTGAAGGGGAATGGAACTAAAATATACATATGAATAAAAATCAAAATTTTAAATGACTAGCAATAAAATTTTATTTCTAACGCATGTATCAAAGTTATACTATATATACGCACGATATATTTTTAGTTATTCCGATACAATCAAGCTCAAGAAATAATGAATTAACATGCACACGACATAATATATTAGGAAATTCGTTTTTTCATCTTTAACATTACTACGTTGACGAAAATTTAAACTTTCTATAGAATATATCTTCTAATCTAGACGGTAAAAATGTTGAATCTTTTTTCTTGAATTTTTAAAAACCAATTATCTGCAGTCCTGTAGTTTATTGAAAAAAAAATCTTAAAAACCAACCATTAGAATAAATACCTTGGCGTAGAAAATATATGCTAAATGAAAGTAATCTTCTGTTCAAAATTTTACACAATATTTCCAATATCTTAAATTTATAATGGTATAATTTTTTTTATTGGCCCGAATGTTGATTATAATATTTACAACCTGTATACGCATTTTCATGTAATTCCTGTTAAAGAAACATGTAGTTTCCAAGTGTTAGCGAGACAACTGGTTTAAGGAGAAATAAGGAAGGCGTCTGGAGCATGGTAAATATTCAATGAATCCTGACAGTACTCGAGGAGATGGGGCGAGGGTGTCAGGAACGCGCGCGCGACGTGGGCATCCAATTAAAGTGCACGAGCTCGAGAGCAAGAAGAGTGTCGACTTAGACGGGCTGTTGTCACGTGAAAAAGGTCGTGGAGAGTGTATATGGGAGGGAACCGTCTATGGGTGAGTGTCTCGCGATCCTCAAAGAGGGTCTTATCGCAAGCCTTGAGAGATCGAGGCGGCTCGACGAGCCGTGTCCTCGTCGGGCTCTCGTATTCGAGGCTGCGACCACACGAAAAAGGTTGCACGCTTGAATTCGAGCAAAAGCGGTACCAGCGACGAGGAAATCCTCGACTCGGTCTGGAGCCAGCGCGTGTCGGTTATTATTGTATACGTACATCCGAGGCAAAACACACGCTCTCTCTGTTTTACCGCGTCGCGAAACTCGCCTCGAACCTTGCATTAACCGAGTCGTGGCCCCTCTCGGCCCCCACGAGAGCCGCCGCGCAGAACGGGACATCAAACGTGACAACGGAGTTTCTCCCCGCAGTAGTTTTGGTCTCTTTGCTTATTCCGCGCATACGTAAACTGCGCTCTCGGGTTTAAGGCAAACGTGGAGAGTGATTGAAGAGAGAGAGAGAGAGAGGAAAGGGAGAGAGGCGAAAAGAGCGAAATTCTCGTTGCGGTGTCTAGCGCACGAGACGGAGACGGGAAACACACTGTCTGGTGGATAAAAAGCGAGAGATAAAGAGGGAAAGATGAAAATCTTGTATAGAGCGAAAAAGACGGAAGATTATGTGTGCTCTGTGTATGCACCCTGGATGTGTGTGTGTTGAGCACCGAGCGGAGAACGAAGTGGATGGCTGCTGAGGATACGAGACGCAAGCCCATCTCGGTTCTCCCTCGGAACCACCCTCTCGACTGCAAATGCACACTGCGGGGTCTAAACCGTGCTGAAACGACCCGCAACCCCAACGACAATATACATTTTCAACATCGTCGAGGAGGACACACCGATTCTGAAGAGAGTGAGCGACGGAGAGCGTGGAGAGAGCGGATACAACGCGAGAGAGCTACGAAAGAGACTGAAAGAGCCGAACTGAGAGAAATTCAGCGAGAGCCGCCGCCGGGTCAGATTAATTTACTCCAAGCCACTCGACTTTTCGTTGCGGCTGCGGTGACGCGAGCTGGACGGAATAAATTTAGGTTTCTCGAGACTCCCATGATACCTTTTGCTACACGAAGAGATGTGATTAAATATGTTATATAGACAACCGGAACGTTTTGCCCCAACGTGTATCGCGTATTTATTCGGATTTCCGTAAACCGCGCGCCATTCGGACCACTCTCATCGTGTGTACTTCGAACAAACGTCCACGAAAAAATTCCCATCCACGTACGACAATCTCCGTAATGTTCGCCGCTATCGAAACTCCGGAGGTTTAGTAATTACTACCACTAATCGGAAATTCACCGAAAAGAGCAGGACCGATGTCTTTCAATCTCCGACGGACCTTGTTGCCTTTTTTCAGACATTGCCAGAAAATTCTCGGACCTCTTTGTCACGGCTACATGCCTCGAGTGGATTCTAATGAAAATGGCGGTTTACCAACCAGGCCACACAGTGTTCCCGTCTCTGACTAACGGGCTTGCGAAATATTAAAACTAGCGAGAAGCGCTCTTCTGCCCTCTGGCGAGGTTACTTTTATCCCTCTCATCATCATCAGCGTCAAGCACGACCAGTTACCACCGAATTTCATCCAACACACACATACTCGGAATAAATTCAGCAGGATGAGCTTTTATCTACCGCACTGGCTGATTTATCCTTGAAAAAAAATAAAACTAAAATATTTTTCTTGTCAAAAACGAGAAGGAAGAAAATTTTGATGATTCGCTATAAAAAATGAAAAACTGATAAATATTTGTTACAATTTTACAGTCGCGTTGATAAAATTTTTATTTTTTCGGTATAGTTTGAACCCAGTTGTAAAAATCATTATCTGGAATGTAACTCTCATCCCGTTTCCCTCTCCAAGCATTGACTTTTTCGCTTCCATACCCAATTCTCGTTTCTCCTTCATTTGCAGAATAGTTTAGCTCGTTGACTGTACGAACTGGGGCAAAAAAGGGTGTGTGGTATAAGGGAAAGAAATTCTCGAGGGATAGAAAAAGGTTTCCTCCTCGGTCGCTCGATCTCTGAGCTTGTTCCCACGAGGATGGAAGGGCCAAAGGTTTTTTCTCCCTTTGAACACGCTTACAAATGCTAAATACTACTCGAAGCTCCAGAATGTCTCTTTCAAGGTATCCAGAGCAAAAAAAAGTCCAGTTCTCTCTCTCTTTTTCTCTCTGATGAGAAATCCACAGTTGGCTCGTCGAAACAAACCCCCCGCAATGGTCAATAAAAGAAGTTAACGTTGCATTCGACAAAGAGCTAATTTTATTTTCTCCCTAAATAGCTGTAAAATTTTCATCAATTATTCACTCGGGAAAAACAATTTTTTTTTTAGATTTTCCGAGCTCTGACATTCAAGTTTCGTAGCCAGAAGCGTCCGATCCGGCTATATGTGTATGTGTTTCTGACAAAGTTTCGAACGGAACCACGATCATGAGAAGTTAGCGAGCAGGGCTTTGGAGCGCGACTATCTCGGGTGTCTCCATCGTCGTCGAATATTCCGTAGAATACGGACGTACGAGCGACGAAAGCAGGCCCTCCGAGAAATTTCTGTACCGGCGTTTGTATATAAGCGCGTACGGTTGAGAAGTACCAAACTTTCTGTAACCCCTATCAGCTGCTATCTCTGTAAACAGCCCTATACATACAGATATGTCCGAGAAACGCGCAGATGAAAAGCTGCGACAGCGTGTGGCTTTTAATGTGATCCTCCGTCAACCTCTGTACCAAGTACCCTGCCACGATAATCGGGTTTTACACCACGGGGGATTTGTCACCATAGAATCCCTCTGCGAGTCCTGCCCGAGCCATTCCCATGCAGAAAAGAAATTCACGAGAGATACTTATTTTACTAAAGAAAAAAATACAAAAAAGCCACTATGAACTCGTGGTAGTTCTTCCACCATCGGGTCTTATTGATAAAGGAAGAACATATATTCCGGGATGTATTAAGATCGCCAGGTTGTAAATTGAGCAAATAAAAGAATTTGGTTGCCGGATTGAATGGTATCGATATGAGTCGAAAGGAGGCAAGAGTGGATAGTCGAATTCGACAGGACGTTAAATATGGTAATGAGTTTCGACACGTAGGCTACCAATAGTCATCAATTATTCTGAATAATGACATGCAAATAGGACACAGTGTAGGCAATTAATGTCACTATTTGCGGAGGCTTATCCCTTGTGTGGGGCCTCCACGTAGAACCACTAGCAACATCAACAACGCTATAGCATTCGGCGCGTCTCTCTGCCCCCTCTCTTCTCGCGATTCACCGTTATACAAGTCGTTTCAGAAAAAAAAATCCCCATACGAGGAATGGATTGAGGATAAAGTTCTTGGACGAAAAGTTTTTTGATAATTTTTTGTATAAGTAAATCCTGAATAATCATTGTGTATATGATTAAAATTCAATCAATGGGCCAGCACTCCATATTTTTAAGTTACCAATTAAATCACGTTTTAATTTGTATCACCTTCAAATTTTGGGATACTCTAAACCTCAATCCAAGTCCATTTCAACCTGCAAAAATAATCAATTTTTCTGAAGACTAAATTGTGCATAAAATAAACTGAAATATACCTTCAACGAATTATTTTCTTTCCACGTGCAAAGTGTGACCATTAGAACACTTTCCGCCTCAAAATTTTCACAGAAATTTGAGTTTCGTTGATGCAAATTCCGAATTTTGCGACTCCCTCTATATTTGGCATTGGACAGCCACCACCAGTATCGGCGCCCGTATCAGGCTCGTCGGATATTCGACAAACACGTGATACGGATCGAAGCTCGTTGTAATGTAGATCGCGAGAGGTGAAACCATCCCAATCCTTAACCAAATACACACGAAACTCGTGCATTTTTTTCCTCGAAGCAACAATCGTCCGATTTGTTTCTGAGGCCCGTCTATCTGCTGACACAATCAAGATTTTATCACCGATGGGTATCGCTGAGTCACGGAAAAAGCGTGGATTCCTTTTTAATATATATATATCTCTTTTTTTGCAGATACTGTAATTCATGAATTGGATTCTTATCAAGATCTGTGATCAAGCTACCTCGATTGGAGGTCCTCTCATTGTTTTCACCTCAGGTGGAAGTTGAAACGGAATTGCAACTTCGTCAAGGTCGACAATGAGACGGGGCGTTCTTTAATGCGGAATCGAGAGAAAGACGATAAAATGAAGAGCTCTCGTCTTATTCCGGCGACGAGATAAAACGAGCTTAAGGATAATTTCGCGTTGTGTCTCTCGTCTGAGAGAGAATCGAGACCGTTTCTCCTTTCACCGTCATTCGTCCATTGTTCCGCCCTCTCTCATTTGGTCAAATTCCAGGCGGATTCGAGGAACGTAAAAAAGTGTAATGCACTCTAATTTATGGCTAACGATACATCAAGGCGAAGTCCCCCGGAATAATTTCACGCGGAGAAACGTTTCAACCCTTTCTCACTCCGTTCACCGACGAAGGGCAAGATAGAGAGACTGAAGGGATTTACTACTTTTCTGTATTTACGATCCACGAAATCTACCATCTCTTTTTTTAATCATCCCTTTACTTTTTTCAACACTCTTCTTTAACGTACACACTATCGCATTTGTAAAATAAAATTCACAGACAATGGGAAATATTTCATCGAGGGGTACGACCTCATTTCCCGACTGGAAAAAAATACACTCCATCGCGAGTGACCAATGGACACTGTAGATTCCGGAGTAAGAATTTTTTCAACAAAAGAAACAAAAAAAATAACGAATGGAATTTGTTCGCGCGGTACACAATGGGAAAAATGTAGTTACAGTGAAATATGCAGTCAACGACAAAAAGGATTGATGATTGCGCACCAAATTTTATGCTGCAGAGATCTAAAAAAAATGAGAATGTAAAAAGTATATTCTTCATATCTTTATTATTCTTTAATATACCATTATTTCCCATTGTTTTGATTTGATCAATCGACATAGTGAAATGAAGCGTTCTTTATGAAATGAAGTTTATGGCATTTCCACGAATTCATTACTCGGAAATAATTGTCGGAGGAATAATTTGATCGAAGGAAAAGGATTCGTCGATGGCTGTAAAAACGAAGAGCTCTCGTTCGCGGGTTGAGAAAACATAGGATGCCGAGAATTGATAGATGGATCGAATATCTGCAGGAAAATTCAACTTTCTTCGTGGTGTAATCGAATAATCGCATGGAGAGGAGAGGCGATGATAAAACGAGAAGAGATAATGGATCGAGAGGTCTGGCTGTGTTCGAGTGGATATCGTATTTACGGTTCTTCCATCCGACCGTCCACATTTCTACCGTGCACGTAACTTTGAATCAAGATATCTCTTAACATCCCCGAGTATTCTCGCAATAATAATACTCGCTTCAATATCATGCCTCGCGAGCGTATGTCTCTTATTCTTTCATCTACGTGAAAAAAACCCTCTGGTCCTTTATTTTATTAAATAAAAAGTTGTAAAAAATTACGAAAAATATGAAAATCGGCGATTTTTTGATGTCGAAAGGATAGTCACGAATAATATTACAGGTTTTAAATCTCAAGTTCATTTTAATATCACGAATATATAAATTCACCGGGTCGAATTATTGACGCGCAAAGGTCTTCGGTTGCTAATGCGTGTGGGATTGGAATGAGATGAAACGCGAGGGAATGGAACCGGGAAACGAGCGAACATGACACGACTTTTGAAATAAGCGAAGAAAATGTGGGAAAAAAATAGAAACGGAAGGAAAATGCGAGAAAAAAGAGAGATATACGATAGGAGAGAGGAAAAAGAGGAAGTTCCGTATTGCAAGAGCCTGATGGTAACTTCGGGAGGAAAATTGATAGCGTTGGGAGGAGCAAAGAGTTCGTGAACTGAAATCGAAAAGCGTGTCCCACAATTTTCATCCGATCCTCGTGAACGTGTGTGTATTCGTGAAAATTCGTCTGGGTAAATTCCTGTAAATCCTTACGTGAGTACGAATTCGTATACATTCATACATAAATTTGTGTGTTCGTGTGTCGCCAATTTGAGCAGCGTGGACATCGTCCGGTGGAAAACTCCAAGCGACACGCGACACCGGCACACACGTCATCCTATCCTATTTTCCGGCCAGTCGACTCTGTGCATTTCGTCCAGTTTGCCCTGCGGAGATCACGTGCAGACACAACACTCTGGATAAACAGAGAACACCGAGAGGCTTTTCCACATATATACGACAGATTACGATAATGCTCGCCAAAAGCGTCCAACTCCACTCAATTGCACATCATTCGAGGCAAACTGTACCAATTCAATTTTTTTTTTCATCAATTCGTTTCAAGATGTGAAGGACTATTGAGAAAAATTGACCGAGGAAAAAAGGAAAATTAACGGAACAGAGGAAAGTGCAGAACTCTTTCGAATTTTTTTCCCCTCCCGTGTTTGAGTTGATAAAAAAAAATAAAGTCCTGATGTGCACGCTGAATTTTGGAATCGTGAAAGTTTCGCGTTTTGCCTGAAGTTTTCGCCAAAGAGTCAGCTTATATCCAAGTTAAATTGAAGCCACTCCACGGTTAAGTGAAAAGATTTTTTCTCCATTACCATTTTTCCTCTTTCCATCTTTTTATTCTAAATTTACACACGCGTTTTTGTTCTATATTTCATATTTCGGAGTATTTCATGGTTGAAGATTATCGTAGGTGAATTTTTTACTGACTTTGAACAAAAATCTTTTAATTTTGTTTCGCTACAATTACGACGAAGGTATACATAAAAATTGTCGAACGTAATGAAGTCCCGACGCAGCGTCTTTTCAAAAGAAATTTTCCTATTTAATTTTTATTTTCCACGTTTTTTCAAACGCATTCTCGGTCACTCGTTAGTCTCTCCGGTGTAAAGAAAAAAGGAGAAATAATATATTTCTTTGTGTTCTTCAGTCTACATAATTATTTTAACGAATGACCTCGTTACAAGTTTTCTCATATCGCGTTAAGTGCGCGGTGTGCTCGCTCTACCGCATCCGAAATGAGACTCACGAGTGTCCTGTTTGCTCTCACATATTTTTTTTCTTTCGTTCATTATTTATGTTGTCATTTGTACATTGTTTGTTTATTTGTCTCTTCTTTTCAGTGGGAAAAATAATTTCGTGACATTGATTCTTTCTGGAATTCCGTCGAGAAAATGAGAAAAGATATTGAGCACGCCAGCTGGCGAATTTTCCGCGGATATGGTTAAACAAATAAAAAAATAATAATAGACCGGAGAATGGAAGAAAGAGAGAGAGAGTATATAAAAGGGCATTGCTTCTTGGAGTGTATTTGGCTGGCGTTCGCCATTTTTCGCTGTGCGCAAGAAGTTATAATAATAACTGTATAGGAATCATTTGATCCTCGGTAGCGTTGCAAGAAACGGAGAAAGGTTTCTTCTTCGGGAAAAACATGATCTAGAGATATATAGAGGAGGACCGATAGAAGAGAGCTTATTTCTTTCGTTTTGCGAGCCAAGAGCTAAAATGCTTTTTCTTTTCCCTTCGCGGCGCACTGTACACACTTCGGTCGCGGCTTCCGGTCCACTAAACTCTGAGAAAACGAGACGATATCTCCTTTCGTTTCTCTCTCTCCCTCCGTCTCTCACAAACGCTCCGTCTCGCTCTCGGGAACACCGGAAATACTTGGCTCATAAATCAAGCCGAGTCTCTTCTTGACTCGCCCACTTTTCTCGTTTATGTGTCACGGAAGACTCGCCTGTATCCGATAAATTTCTCGACCGGCAAAACAATCGATTTTATCAGAATATTATCTCGAAATCGTTTCGCTTTCCCGGCATTTCGCGTATAATCGGCGGTTTGTACGTCGACGAAGCAAAGGCGCTTTGCAAAGTTGCCGTTAAAGTCATCGAGAGATCGTGACGTTTTTTGACGACGATTTCTGACGCGACCTGTATACGAGACCCGGATTTTTTCGTCCCCGGCAAAAAGATTGATGCGATTGAGCGTGCTAAACGCTCGGCGTTTTCTCTTCCCCCATCCCGGGTCCTCGGGATCCTCCGATGTTGCTCGAATGGGAAAACTTTGAGCGGAACGAGAGGAGAACGACAGAAAACATCCCCAGACAGCGATTCTACCAGAAATGGACTGCTGCCTTCTCCATACGTTTCCCCGAGTTTGACCCTCGTACGTTCTCCCGATATAATGTAAAAATATTTTACGAAAACGTTTCGCATCCAGTGGACGTGCAGCTTTCTCGTTCGAGACATTTTTCAGCAAAGTAAAACAAAAGCTCAATACCTCGGAGAATTCTTTTCTCTTCCCACGCGAATAAAAATATATATTCTGCTCCATCGAATAATTTTTATTTTATAGTAATTCGCGAGACCGCGTGGGAAAGCCTCTTGAATATCGCGATGGAGATTGACGCGTTAATCCTTCTGACGAAAGGGTACGTGTTGGAAGGACTTATGACACCGACACCTGCGGAGACTTATGGAAACCAATCTGTTACCCCTTCGCCCGACAGCAAAACGGATGGAGGTGTTTGCCAATATCTCTCTCTCTCTCTCCCTCGCTCTTCCTTTCTCCACCTTCATCGGGTGTACGCGAATATGCAAACGCTCGAACGTGCATACAGGGAGTCTCAGAGTTCGACTTCGAATTTCGCAGTTGGAGACCCCTCGAGTATATTTTTGCGACGGTCTGTACACACGATGTATCGGGACGGAGTAAACACATTGTCGCGGTCGCTCCTCCTGTACATAGATTCAACGAGGATAACATTGAGCTTGCAAGCTTCGAAGCTTCGAGAGCTCCGGCCAGGCAATCGGGAGAACGCCCGAGGAATATCGACGAGTCTCCGATGTCGCCTCGACGTTGACCTCGCTCGCGCGAGTAATTTATCATAATTTACAGTATTGCTATTGCGTTCGCATCTTTTTCCGAGCTTCGTGCAATCTCGACGCGGGATTAAGCGAATGAAGTAATAAAAGAATAAAAAAACAAACACGATAAACCTTTCTGTTATATAAAAAATTACAAAAAAAAAATAAAATGCGCAAAAGAACATTATATCGATCGAAAATAAAAATGAGGATTGTTTTTTCGTTAGCGAAAAATCGTTAAAAAGCCTGTTTGTCAAACTGGCAAATTTGGTAGCCACCGCGAGCGGTGAACAAAAGAGAAAAACGAGCGAGAGAGAAAAATGAAAGGCAAGAGAGAGGATAAGGGGGACAATCAAACGCCATTCAACGAAACTGAAATAAAATAACATATAAACGAAACTCCGTGCTAGGCAATACAATGGGTCACAGAGAGGAAGATGGAGTGAGGAGCATGCCGGAGGAAACACGATGTTTTACCTGTATATGCCGTTTTGTAAAAAAAAAAATCTTAAAAATAACGGTACATTTGCGATTTTTTAGTGAAAAAAGTAATAAAGCTCTCTGTACCTTAGATACGATTTTCTGCTCACAAATTCGATCCAAGGGAGCAGCGATATCGTAAAGAACTTTAATGTATCCGAAGTGTGATGAAAAGATAAACAAATGCGTACCGCGCGTACAGCGCAACGCACTCAGGTTCACTTAACGACTGCTCGCGGATAGGAAATCCGATGGAAAATTTCTTTCTTGACGACGCTCTCACCGACAATTCTCCCGTTTCTGCTGCCTCGACAAGACTATGCTTTCCATCCCACCCACTAAATATTTATTGTGACCACAAACATCGCAATAATGAAATCACAATAATGGAAGAGGAAAACGGATCATATAAATATAATATTATCCAAATATGATAACAAAAAATATTTTTTAAAAAGAGAAACTCATTTTTTCATATTTTTTCTTCTTCTTTTTCGCATCCGGATAAAACAACGCTGTTAAGTCGAAGGGAACACTTGTAGACTTTCAAAATTGGTAAAAAATGTATATACATACAATCCGTAGAGTGGTAAAATGTAGTCTCTCGTATAAAATTTGCATTTTCCATAAACTTTGTTCATTTCAACGTTAGCCCGTACCAAGTTCGTCATCGGCGCGATATTCCGGGAAAGTTTACAAGTTGTGTATAGTTACGAATTTGTAATTGTGTACAGCGACGGGGAGCGCGTACTCGTTGTCTCCTATGACGCCCGCGAGAGTGTAAGCACGCGAGAAATAACTGAGAGAGGGGGCTGGAAAAACCGGGAGAGTGACACAAAAAGTGCGAGAGACCGAAAAGAAGGTAAAAAAATAGGAGAAAAGAGGAAAAACCATTATTCAAGTCTCGAGCGCATATACGACGACGAAGATCGTGAAACACTACGATCATTAAAGAAACTCTAACTTTTTACGAGCTCGCGACCCGTACTAGAATGTGAGAGTCTTGCTCGTAAGGGCGAAAAAAGTGTGGGCGGAAAAAGAGAAAAAAGAAAGAGAGAGAAAGAGAGAGAGAGAGTGCGAGACGAAAGAAAAAACGAAGAAAATCCTCCCTTACCTTTTTACCCCCATTACAACGTGTGCTCTTTCGCGCGACCACCTCCTATGAGCTAGATTATACATTTACCAGTTTCCACGATTGTAGCGGGGCTGTGCCTTCCCGAATACATGGGAAAACAAGAACGTAGGAAAGAAGCGAGAAAAAAAACCAGGCGGGAAAACAGCCACCGTATAATCAGTAACCAAATAGCGCGGAAAACTTTCGACCCTTTTTCCTTCCCTTCTCGCATTCCGACTGTAAAACGCCGCGAGGGCAAAAGTCTCTGTTGATTAAAGAGAACATTTTACCAGGAAAGAAGTCCACACTCTCGAAACCTTCGGTAAAAATATATTCTATAAATTTTACAATATTTAAAAATAATTTATCTAATCGTCAATATATAATTATATACTTCTAGATATAATGATAAGAATGTTTTCTCTCTGGGGTGAATCCTTTTTATCTGAGGAAATAGTTGACACGCCTCTGAAGCTTTGGCAGAGAGCAAAGAAAGAAGTCTCAACGGGAAGTTGGAAGATTGAGGAGGAAAAGGATGAGGTGTACAGTTTCGCTAAGTGCTTTCGTGACGTTTTTCGTCGTTGTTCCGTTTGCGGTCTGTCTCAATGCGAACGCCAGGCGGAGGTCTGGCAACTCGTGCAAATAGCTTCATTCAAACGTCCGAAGAATCCGGGAGAATCGCTCCACGCTAATGCGAGGTCGCGAATGACAAAATTGTACCAAAAGAACACCGACGGGGAGATTGTAAAAGCGCTCGGATTATCCATCCCACTAACAATAGTATACTTTTTCTATTTATCAAGTTATCCTGTCAACCGATCTTCCTTCGCAAGTACACATTAAAATATTTGCATAACATTATGAAAGATTCACCCTAAATTAAAAATTATGTACTTGACTTAAGCTATTCTTGTAAAAATGGTCACATTTTTCGCGGTGAGTTTGATTTCGTTGTTATAAGATTTTATACATTAATTCATAGGATTTTAGATATAATATATATTCCTGATATATTTAAAAGAATAATTTTGAATATGCAGATTTTAATATATATTTGTTGAGGGTTTGATTTTTCTTTAAAATAGTGCATAAAGACAAATTAAGTGTACTCAGAAAAATGAATGTCAGAATGTTACAATACAACCATACTCAATTTATAGAATAGAACTATAAATATATTTTATTGAAATTTTATCCTAAGTATATTTCATATTACTGATAAAATATAATTTAGTTGTAAAATAATATAAAACAGTTATCACTGTTGAAATGTACTCTTGGTTTGCAGCGTTACTCTCGTATATTATTTAACGATTCACGTCCTTTCCTGCATTATTCATCCTGATTACGATTTAATGCTTGAAAAATATCACGTTTTCCAGACTATTCCTTCAAACCTAATTTTTGTACTTGACTGTGGCGAGACAAAAAAAGTAGAGCTTGAAACCACGAAGGGGAATCTGGTTCAGAGAGTCCGCTTTTTCGTGAGAGAAAATAAATTGATCGAGCGGAACGGAGGTGTAAATGGCCGAGAACTATTACTTACGGCAAGAAAAAATATAGAAAATAAGTAAAAATAAGTATAAATGAGGAGCAGGGATGAAAAAGGTGAGAGGATAAAAAAAAGTCCGAATGCGTTATTACGTGCCTATGGTATATCTAGTCGCGCCCCTCTCGTTCTCGCGGCCCGGTAAATATGAATGGCTTTAATATTCCGTAAGCACGAACCCGCCACTTTTTAAAGTTCATGCATATCCGAGACGTGACCAGAAAATATTACAAAAGGCTTGTATAGCTAGAGCCCTCCGACCGGCTCGCGCACCGGAAACGAACCGAGCCAAAGAAAGAGAGAGAGAGAACGCAGAGTAGATTCGCGAATATTAGACGCGCGTGAAGAGTTGCTCCAAGAATTTAAAAAAATAATTAAAAAAAAAGGAGGAGAACTCCCGTGAAGAGAGATGAACGGAATTGAGGATGAACTTAATGAAAAAGAACTTTAAAAAATATAGTTACACGTTTCATTATCTTTCCTTGAAACTCGACACACAATTATACACTCGAGGAAATTATTTTCTTGCATCGCTCATTAATAAACGACCTTGGGAAAAAATATCGAAGAGAAAATTACTTTCCCGAATGAATGACGCGAATTAACGATCTTATCTATACAATTATGAGGAAAAAGTTAAAAATCCAGTTCCGAGACATCAAAAACTTGGCCAGATTCATCAAGTGGAGTTGTCGCACGGAGATATGCATTTATAGAGATATATTAAATAGGTATTACCCGACGACTCGGGCCGCCTTAATCCGAGAGCCTTAGACCCTAACCGTTTTCGCGCTTTAATTCAAACTAATTTACATTTCACATGTTCGCACCCGGTTGGCTTAGCGCCTCGACCATTTATCTTGGTTGAATTTAATTTCAGTGCGCCCGGAGTAAAGTGGCACTTATTCTTACGTACGCCAGGTCGGGGGTGTACTTTCAAAAAGCCCCACCATAAAAGCGACCCGGCGCGTTTTTTACTCACTCGCACGACACTTCGCCTCTGTCGATCTCCATAGAGTGAAGACGCGTTATTTTCATTTACACTTCACACAAGAACCCGGATAACTCTTTTTTTCTTTCTTTAAATCTGCTAAGCATATAATTACGTTTTACTCTTTGCGAGGTATTTTATCATCGACGAAAAGTCAATTTTACAATTGACACGTTTTAAATAATACAATTTATTGTTTAATTTTATATCGTGGTGCGATGAATTTTTGTTTTATCTGAAATGTAGAGGAAAATTAAAGTCTGGACGTATTCTGACATTTATTAAATCTGTCGGGGAAAATGTATGTAAATTGTGGTATGACACCCGAAGCCATTGAGACACGGGAATAAGTATTCATTAAGTAGTTTCCTCGATGAGGGTCTCCAGGGAAAATCGTGAGCCTGCAGTTACCAACTCGAACGAGCAATTATTACGGAGTCTAAGGATGAAGCCTTGATCCTCGAAGCTGCAACGAGATTTCGATCGAACGAGAAGATAGTAAATAAAACGGTCGGGTGTGTATTTCGTTCGAAAAGAAAATCCTGAGAAAGCAGTCACATAAATATATCCGGGCGGGTGTACAAGCAGGGAGAAACGGCAATAGATTTTGGAGAAAAACGTGCGGAGTCTGAAGAGAAACCAGAGAGTGAATATTCAAATGCAAACGACATTGGAAGCATTTGGCTGGCCTAGGCAATTCTATTTCTTCGTTCTCGTTTCTTTTTCTCTCTCTCGATTTTCTTTTTGCTCTTGGCTTTTGTGTTACAGATGAAAGAATACGGAAAGCCACACCCTATTCTATTTAATTAACATTTTCCATAATATTCTCTCGAGGCGCTCGCCTCGGGAAAAGAGAGGAACGATACTTTTTTTCTCTCCATTCAGTCTCACGCCATGTCCTTTGGTCCAAACCCAAGATTACAAATTTTCATTAAAAACTTTCAACGTTCTGATTTGCATAACTTCTCGCCTGTTGTCTGAAACAGTGCCAGTGCGAAGAGAATTCGGGGAAACGTCCTCGGCACATCCACTTTCGCTTTTGCCGGGACGACGAGAGACTCGCCCGCGTCTACGAAAGTTTCTTGTATCCAGAAATCCGTCCCCAAGCCTCGTTTGTTTTCAAATATATGTATATGTATACGCGGCACAGCTGCGAAAGCATTATTTCGGAGAAATAACCAGAAGTCGTCGCGTGACCCAAAATTTACCAACTCACCGCTCTCGTTCGAGCAAGCACCCTCATCTCCATTCGACTGCGCGTAGAACGAAACCGCGTATAGAGTCTCTATTTTTTACTACACTTCATAAATATGCATCTTTTCATTTTAATCCGTTTATCTTTTATATTTTTTTTTCGATTAATCCAATTTGATTCTTAGGCCACTTATATATAATAGGATCTTCGTATATCTTTGTCCAAGTTCGAAATTCTCTTGTTTGAAGTCGAGCATTGAATATGCAAAGAGACAAAGAGACTGGGAATTCCGAAAACGTTCCTCGATTCTCGTCGAATCCGAGAATCCAATGTTACTTTGAGCGAATGAAATAATTAATTGATGTCTCTTGTTTGGAAATCCCTGACGCTGGGACGCGAATTGACGAGTTTATCGACGCGCGAGCTGCTAAAAAGCTCATCAACGTCTCAGAACAATTCTTGGGAGCGTCACGATGAGTAATCCTCTCACCAAGAACCGTGTCGCGAGCCGGGAAATCGATCGATCGGGCGCGAGGTCTCGTCACATAAAATTAAACAGTCGCGATCGGGCTAATTTCACGACTGTTCCAAATATTACTTTTCCTCGTCGCTTATTTGGGAGTCAAAAGCGATCGCTGCGTTCCGGTTCGTCGAGTTTGGAAAGGAACGTCGGCCTCGAACCCGTCCTGGAATCCTTCCCACGTCACGTGAATATACATAAATATATATGCTGTATGCGCAGGATTCCAAACACACAATCTGGAGAGGATTTGCTCTCGTCGGCTTTAAACGTATTCTTTGATGCACATGAGAAGAGTTCATGTACACTTTCTGTCTCTGTAAACGTGCACGCGCGTACATGTATACGCAAAGTTCAAGGATGTATCATAAGTCAAACATCTTGCTCGTTACGGGAGAAACCCACCGGAGAGGCAGACAGGCGAGAGCCTCTACGAGCATGGACAGAAGCGTCGGCCCGTGTTCAAACTCTCGAGGAAATCCTTGCAGTCGACGAACACATCCCTCGCCGTCTTCGATCCGGTTTTACTCGAGACTAATTCCCGACCTCAATGATTTTCCGAGCGAAGAGAGCATATAGAACACTTTTTTAAATACTTTTTCGAGAAAAGTTTCACTTGTCTAGTATTCTTCTGTATTTTAGTTATTTTTTGATCATTTTTTCATTACAAAGAAATTGAAGATAGTTGTAAAATGAACTTTCTTCAACGTCATATACATGAGAGTATTAAATTGAATTTTAAGAGGGGGGGAAGTTAAATTATATATATTTATATACTCTCGTAAGAGCGCGTGTTAAAAGTTGCAGTTTTCCACAATAAATATCTCGACTCCCAGATAATGATTTAAGCCTCTTAAAACTTTGTACAGATTTTTACACAATATCAAAGAAGCTTCGTTTCAGTTTCTTAAAAAATCTGACAGAAAAATATTTCACAATATTAAATATATATGTAGCAAGCAAATTTCACCCTGGAAGACTGTTAGAATAGGTTGTTCTTTAGTAAATTTACAGAAACTTTTTTTAATCAACTCAAACACGCCAATAATTACGAAGAAACTTTTTTATTTGACTCTGTCACAAAGAAGGTTCTTCGATCAACTTTGCAATCAAGTTAGTGATTAAATAAAAAATATACGCTAGTACGTTATTTATATTTTAAAAGTCATATTATGAACTTTATAAAAATTTCTTGTGCAATAAAATCGTAAGTAATAATTTATTTATTCAACAGTATTGAGAGGAAAAAAATGAAAAATTAGATCGTCATCGAATCAATAGTAGCTCTAAAAATTTCTTATGATTTTCTCGAAAAAAAGTAATAGTTTTATATATTTTCTTAGAAACTCATCAAATAAACGATGAAGTAAAGATAATAGATTTTTGACGTCCTGTCTTTCTACAATATGTCAAAAAAAAGTATTTTCATAATTTTTTTTTAAACAGTCCTTTTTTGTCTCAAGCATTTTACTTCCATTATTGAGCTTATAAATGATCGGTGAGATTGGCTGTTCGTGAGAGCTCAAGGGATACAATATACCGGTGATAGCTCGATTCGCAAATCCTCGAGTAAGCGATTCAGGGTTTCGCTATTCTCGCGCAGGCCACCCGCTACTTGCTCGATAATGGAACGTCACCGGGAATAGAACGGGAACGCATACCTGGTGAGGTGTTATTGGTTGTCATCCGCTGGCAACCTGTCATGAACGAGCTCTTTCCGATATTCTCTTTGTCGCACATCTCGCCCTCGCCGACTCGCGAATGAAAGCTTGTCCTCCTGAAAAAATATGACACACGCGCGGAGACTTTGTTTCTATTCTCGACGCGTAACCAACGTATTTCCTCCCTAAAAAAAAATCTCTGCAAAATACGTTTCCATTTACTCCGAGCTTCGTATCTGGAACGACACGTTCGCAAATATTCCAGCCTGACGGAAAATTGTTTGTCACATTTTCACGCTGATCGAAAATCTCATATCTCTATTGAAAATAAATAAATTTTAATATCGACTCCCGCTACCGTTTTTCTTTTGATTCTTCTCTCGATTTACGATTTTTGTATGGTTGTTTGTATGCTGTTTTTGTGTGCTTTGTATACATCTGTATAAAAAAAAATCTGTATAAATAAAGAAAAAAAAATGAAATCTGTATTTTTCATCTACTTTTTGTTATTTGTTTCGTCATTTAAATTAAAAATTACGTATGCATAATCTGTTATATGTGTCGATAAACATTTTAAAATCAATTGTACCGTTTCAAAAATTAAAAGTGAATTAAAAGGCACAATGCAAGTAGCAGAATAAGCTCGTTATTCGCGCAAAAAAGGTGAACAGAATTAAAAACTTCGAGGTAAGCGAAGTCGAGACGCTGAAAAGACTGGCTCTGTAAAATAAAAGAAATGGCAAAAGGAAACAAAAAGTGTAGAAATAGCTGCCGTGACTTAAAAATGGGTAAAATAATTGTAACGAGAGAAAAAAGATAAAGAATAAGTATAGGGCCTCTATATTTTCACAGAGAAATTTTCTCTTTTGCATGTTTATCATACAAAACAGTTACAATTACGTTAGGTTTTCTCCTTAAAAGGATTACCATGATAATTAAACAAATTCCTGTATTTTCTCGACACATACACGGAGAAAAATACATTTCAAAAATTTATACCAGAAATTGAAATAATACTGATATGAAGAGAAAAATTGCAGTGTAAAACTGTAATTTAGCCTTT